>JACEII010000015.1:2018728-2102950 GCA_014332785.1 Antheraea mylitta
GTACAAATCTTTTTTAAGCAAGTATTTAATACGTATTTAACTTTTTTGTAATAACACCAATAGAGTATTAAGGAAACTAGAAAATAGCGTTTAAGCATTATTAATCTCGTCTTATGCCGTCGGTTGAAGCTCCAACTCTTTTTCGATAACCTTTGGCTGACGGTTTAGAAATATTGTGTCCGTTACTTTTTAATAGCACCGATAGCAAATAAAACATCTTAATCTGGCGCTACACGTGTGAACCTGTTTATGTTAATTAAATATTTTAACCTCCCATCTTATTCCAATAAAAGCGTAATGGTTTTCGTGGCACAATATGAAACCTGTTCCGGATCGGTTTCCTTTGTTACTAAAAGGTCATCGTTTCGAGCCATCGTTTCTAAATTTAAAAGAATCGTTTCAAGTCATTCGAGTTGTTTGCTTGTTTCGTAATATGAAAAGTAAATTATTTCCTATAAGTGTTATTATAAATCGTACTTTGATAGAAGGGACGATGGAATTGCGTGAATAAAATTAGTAGAACCGAGTACACGGCTAGTTTACTGTGATTGTATCCTTTGAAAATATCACTTAAATGTATGGGAAATAATCTAATTTCGTTGCTTTAAGTCTTTCTTGGCATAATTTTACTGGCTGATGGAGTTTCATCTTCATTAATTATGAATTGTTCTGTTTTGTAATTCTTCATCTCTTTTATATTATATGTACATCGAGACAACTTAAGGAAAAATAACTGATAATTTTAGATCCTTGTAATAATTTTACTTTGTTTTGTATTAAACTCTTGAATGCATTATGCGGACTTAAGAATATGCTCAAAGCGGCCAAAAACACTTTTAACGCGAATGACCTACTAATTTAATAAGTATCACAACTGAAAGAGCGTGAAAAGTATAGAAGCATTAGGTACAAAAAAAAACAGTGTAAGTTATAGTACAGGATTTATTATTATAATCATAATATATACTCAATATAACATTAATTGTTTAATTTCATTCAACTCTCCAACAGTATTTACAGTAGGGATGTTTTATGTTAAAATGAACCAACGAATATCTTTTTGATTTAATTTCTTTTGTGTATATATGCGTGTCACAAAATTGTAATTTTTAACTAATATTATTGAATTACAGTATGATACATTTAACTGATATCATAGTTAATACGAAGAAAAAAATGGAAAATACATAAGAAGCGACATACATCTGTTTTAATAGAATGTAATTTTAATTCCAATACATATGTCAATGTTAACAAATTATATTTTAAAAATATGTGGACATAATTCATGGCAAAAATAAATAAACGTATAGTTCTAATTTCACTTAAACATATTCTAAATTGGTATCATAGTTCGTAGGAGCAGTAAATTGAAAATACAAGATAAGCAGAATTTACTTGAAAAAATGTTTATTTTAATTTCAATGCATATATTAACGCAAATTATACTCTACAAATATGTGAAAATAATTCATTGAAAAAATAAAACAATATTTTTTTTTTACAAAACCTCAAATATATTTATAAATTGTTAAATCGTTTCCTTTTGTTCACATACCAATTTTGTTGATAAAACACAGTTTCCCCTGATAAATGATTGTTCGATATAATTGGACATGTTTCACTCTAACATTATAACATCCCGCATTCCATATCTGGTCCTCACACATTCCAATAGGCTCATAAACCTACAACACCTATACAAAAGTTTCAGCACGCCATTAAATGGTGGCCGAGAAATACATAATTCGAATACACTATTTTAAAGCAATTTACAATAAATGTATAACTACATTTTTTTTTAATTTTTTCTTTTTTAATTTTGTTCTAAACATAGTCGTTCGTAGTAAAGAAATTAATCGATTTAGGCCTTTTAACAAATATCACATTATATATACGGGAAAATAGGAAGTTTTGTGCACATAATTAGCACTACATATAATTGCGTACTTGAAGAATTTATTATGAAATAAATATCTTTGCTTTATTTAAAAACTAATACCGTACATATTGTAGATGCATTTAGACGTCAAAATAAAAAATGCATGCACCAGATAATCAATGTAATTGCATCATAAGACTAATTACTATCTGTATCACATAAAAGTACATTAAATTATAACTTAAACCATATTATAAATAATAATATCAGTAATCATTAATATGGCAACGAAATATATTTCCTAGCTAAGCACCTATACCAGTAGGATTTAAAATATTTACATGCTTTGTACATACAAATTTTACATCATAATCATTGATTACTTCATAATAAATTTATTATTACCAATCAGCTAGTTTTATAACATTTTTTTTATAATTTTAAATAATTTATTATTGCTATTATTATGATAAATTTCACAATTACTTTAAAAATTTTAAATGCAGAAGTACTATAAGTAAAGCTTCCAATGTAGTTTACACATGACTTTTAACAAAAATGAAATCTTTACACAGATGGAGACAAAATCGATGCGCTATACATTTTACAGAGTCTTTCAAGTTCATTTAAATGCATTCAAAAACGTATTGTTATAATATTTATTTTTACAATTTATTAATTTATGGTTTTTTAAATAGGCATCAAAGCAAAAGTTTTAATATCTAACTGCAATGCAATATGATCTATTATAATAATTTTACAATCAACAGATACTTTTACACAAATATATTCGTATACATCATCAGATTTTTGTTGCGATATTGCATGACCTAATTCTACTTATTGTTTTGCAGTCTCTAGTTAATCTACAGGGTGTTATAAGCTGGCATCGACTTCTGATAAAGATCTGAGACTAGCTATATAAATTATGTTCGTTCTAAAATTTCTTACTCGATCTCGAGCTACGTTCGTAATAGTACGTGTCTTTTATTTTAAAATTTTACTACTAAATATTTAGCAGTCAATCACACGTTTTCGCATACACCACTTCATATAAAATGATATGGATATTCTTTATAGTCACTGGAACTGAATCCAGTGCTTATCATGATTCGAAGGAGAGTCATGATCAGTTTAAGTGAGGCAATGTCCAAGCATCGCTAAAACTGTAGCCATTAATACGACCCCGAAGAATGGTTTCGATGAAGTTGCCGCTTGTGTTCTTGGAGTTGATGAGTACGGTGTCTCTTTATCGGGGAATGTTCGCTCGTCTGTTATTTAAAAGAGAATAGTAATCAATTATTACGATAACAGATACATAAACGCTCACTATTTATAAAGACAATTACAAATATTTCAATAATTTTAACGATACACTAAAAAACACACAACATATGTGGAAATTTTAGTACGAGATCGTAAATGGGAAATTCTTTATTAGAAACTACGATTTCGAAATTATTTGTATTCTTTCTTTGTTTCTGTGTTAAGGCTTTATCTATACGAGTTATTTGTGATAAGTAATCTTATAGTTCCCATAAAGTCTACTCTATGAAACTCTAAACCTATTACATATTCACAAGCCCTCGACTTTTTTTATTCGTTTTGGTTCCATTCAAAGTCATCAGGTATTGTTATGGGTTCTTTGTATTGTCTGTGTATTATTTTTGGAAACTTGGATTACTAGCTACTACGATCTAAAATTTTCGAATCAATAATAAATTCAGCTTAAATGATAAACATACAGTCACAGTTCGTAACTCACCTATTTCTTGAGAACCAGAACCTTCTCCAGAACCTTCGGCGTCGTAGGAAGCATCATCATCAGAATAACTTTTACCAGAACCTGAGCCCTCTTCACCAGCTTCGTCGCCTTGCATGAATGCCTCGGGTTGTGATTCACCGGACCTCGTGTGTGACATCAGCAACTTGACAATTGGAAACAATAATTTATTCTTCGCTATTCTTATATTTTGTGAAGGCGGTTCCGCTTTCTCATTTAACAAAAGAAGTGCCTATTACCGTATACTTATTTAGCGGAGTATCATGATTAAGTTTAAAAAATCAGAGATATACATAAGCAAATAAATTTACTCTCCACTTAGCTACCGGGGTTTAGACAAACAAAACATAAACACGAAGACAGCATTTATGTGTAGTAATAAAGGAGAAACATAAATTAACAGCTTTTTTATAGGAATATAAAAGTCAGTGGGCATTGACATAAAAGTTAAAAGACTAATTAATAATGTAGTGTTTGAGTGTAGATGTGTAAAATTTATAGCGACACGACGTGAAAATTTATTGATGAATATTAAATTTTTGAAGAAGTGTTACCGAATTTAAGATGCATTAAATTTTAACCTGTTATCTATAACGAATAATCGGTATTATTTGTTGAACGAGTTATCATCACTGAAGACAAAACCTTGGATGCTGACAACTCTCTATTGATTGAATTTATTGCGATCAGAGCGCACATAAAGGCTTCTGAAAGTCATTAAATATCAGACCAGCATCGATACACTCACGAATCACGGAGATTGATACTCGAGACACGTCGTTAAATGTTCTTTCATATATCAACTCGCGGGTGTATCTTATCGCATTATACTTTCATGTAATGATGCATTTCATTCTTATCTGATGGGAGTGTTGGATGTTATGAAATGTGGAGTGGTGAAGGTATGTTAAAAATAAACAGACGTTTCTTTATACATTCTTTGGAAAGTGAGAGTCCTTTTTTGACGTTGAAGCAAGATAACATTGATATTTCAACGTTCCTCTAAAGTTATTTTAATGGATATTGAATTAACAAACTTAACCATTTTTTAAAAATTTTTTAAACATTAGTATGCATTTTATTATACTTAAAGGAGTTAGGCTCAAACTAACTAGTAGAAAAATAATTGTGATACCTGTCTTGCTTGCTGAAGCCTATCAGCAATTGTTGCTACCCTGGGATCTTGCGCAACAGTGCCGGTAATTTCTGGATTGTACCGTTGATCGCTCATAGATGAAGATGGAACCAACGGCTTCGTATACCTAAGTAGAACATAGTTATGCACTTGTTACTTTAATATTCAAATAAATAACATTTATTTATGAACTGTTTGTCTGTACTAATTTTGGTAGGGATATTTCTAAACCAGCTTGGGTAATAACCACCGCCAAATTGAAAATCTGTCAACAAACTTCCATGTGTCTGAACTTGAGAGTCAGTTCAATTTTAGGTTAGCGTATTTACGTCTAACCCATATCGTTATTACATATCAGTTAGGATTGTGGTCAGAGGTTAAAACCTATAAAGTTTTGAATAAACGTTCGAACCTCGGCACGTGCCAAAGAAAATTTCGTAATTCGCATACGTTTACTAATTTTAATTGGTAACACTATCCGTTGACGGTGAATAAGCATGAACATATAAATATGAGAAATGTTCTTATAGTATCACCGTATATAGGGAAATATAGACGTTGTGAATTTTTCGATGTTTAAGATTACTAATACATGGCGTGGTTATTACGCAGATAGCTTCCCTTGGGAAGAAGCTGTTAGCTTAGTAGTGATACTTTTATTTTTTGATGTCATTATTGTATGTAATTGTACTCACTCTCCAATAGTCTCTCCATTCCAGCATTGGTCGTTTACATCGTCTGCAAAATCGGTTTCATCGCAGAGTTTGTCCGCGAGACTGCCGAATAGCTTTTTAGTGGAGGCTAAATTCGCTGCAAACTGAAGTAGTTCGGTGTCTGGAGGTGGGGCTCGGAAGTCATCTCGTCTGATAGATCCTTGTGTTGGAGGTGGAGGGGTTAAGCCGGTGTCTTCTGTTGATGGTGGGCCGCATTCCTGTCGTACCTAAAAGGATATTTCTTTATTATTGATGGTTACAATAAAGAGTTCAATACCATCAGAAAATAATTGAAGAAGATGCCCGTTTCGCATTTTATTTATTACATATTTTATATCCATGTCTTCAAATAGTTATAATAATAAATAAATAAAAACTTTTTTCGTTAAAAAAGTTATACTATTGTGACATTTTTGTTTTTCAATTCGTATCTAAAAAGTTATTCTTAAGCCCACGATGTCTAGTTTACTTTTAGAGGATCTGTATCCTATAGATGTATTAGATATATATATATATTAAATATGCGGTTGAAATTTCGACAGAATGTCCTTTTATGGTGGATATCCAATGAAGTAAAATATCGAGAGAGGTATAAAAAATCTATTGTTTTTGGTCCTTTATCCCAGAATGGTTATACATGCGGACGTCAATTTCAATTTGTGAGATAGTAGTGCAAATATTAGAGTAACTCACAATGACACCTAACAATTAGTGTGTGGGATTTTCGCTAAGAAGTTCGTGTAAAATAAAGAAAGTACATTTTTGTTATATTGGGAAGACCAATATAAATTAAATTAGCATGTTGTCATCAATAGCTCATTTAGTCTCCATTGTTATAATATTGGACATAGAATTTTTTATTTATTTATTAACTTGCTCGTGGGGAATAGTTTTATGATTTCTTGGAGATTTTTGCGAGTTAGTGCTTTTATTTTAACCAGTATAACTCAATTCCTACTTAATTCCTATGAAAAACACAATAATTTAAGCTTATGCAATAGTCTGAAGAATGTTCGATTTGGAACTTTGCAGTAAAAATCGATTTAATCAAAAGATAGACAAGCAACTCTTCAACTTTAAATTAACGTGCATAGATTATATATTCAATTTGAATGTTTATATTAATAAAATATATTGTATATTTTGCTATTAATGACTAATTTTTGTGTACGGCTTCGCTCGCATTGACCTAGATTTGAAATATCGCTCAGAAACAGTACTTTCTTTCTAGATGAGAAGTACCCGATGTCCTTTTCCAAAATTTAATGTGGTACAAACAAACATTCGCATTTTTAATATAGCAACGATAAGATTGAATTTATAATTTATTATTATATAAGTAGTACTAGCTGTTACCCGCGTTTTTTGAATATATTAAATAAATGTAAATTGTTATTAGTAGTGTAAATATACTAATAATAATACTCTTTCAAAAATATTTGTAAGTATGACACGCACATCATCTACAGTAACAGATAACATGTACATTATATATGTGAATACTAGTAGTGTATCGAATGGGATGAGATTTATCATAAGCCACATAGCTGGAACTTTAAATTACTATCTATGTATCACCCTCAGTGCTCACTTACACTATATAAGAAAGTAATGAAAATATTAAGCTATACATTATCGAACAATATGTGTGAATTCTTTTATTATATAGATATAATAAGTCCATATTGTTGATATAATCTAGTTATTAATATACCTTGCTATAATTTAAATCACATACAAACATATGACTTTCAATTATATTTATTCTTGGAGTCCAGTGCCATGTACGTCACACGCACATGTTTACAGTGAACAACATATACATATTTTTGGTCAATTTCACACATACGAATGCACAGATAACAGTTCATCACAACATAGTGTCAACAAAGTAGTATTCCACATCTGTCTATATGTTTGTTTGCGATAAGATCAAAAACGCATCTTCATGCCGTTTTTACCAATATATAAAATGATTCTTGGGCAAGGTTTAGGTATAGTTTGTCTTATTATCAGAGCGGGTATCGTCTGCTGAATCCGCTAGCTTAAAATAAAACAGCTAATTAGTTAGTTATTTGTCCGTAACATTCCCGTCAAATATTACTTGTAGTCCGTTGAAGCTGATAAGACCTTGCTAGGTCAATAGCGTAGTCATTTCTAAGAAAAACAAACTGTTTAAATATTGGGAAGAAAACTAACGTAGAATAAACTTTTTGAGGAGTTTTTGGCGGGATTTCAAACTGTCATGTAGGGGATTTTATATTTTATTCATAATATTGTGTTATTTGACTCCTTATTATGTTAAATTGGTGGCGTTTTATGTAATATGGTTTGTTTATTGTGCATAAGTGAAATTAATGAATAATAATACCACGGAGCATGTATTCTACGGTCTCGAAAATTAAGAAGATAAAAATTTACGAAATATTATATAGAAGATTTGGCGCTTATACCTTTACATTAACTTAGACTTAGAAGAAAACTGGGTAGAGAATACATAAGAACTATGTTGAGAACTTCAGAATTGGCAGTATGGATTAATTCCTTCGCCTGTATCGATGGACGAATATTATTACTACTAACCTTTTAGAATAGCAGCAGAAAATAGACTTTAAAAATGTTTGCGATAGCAATGTACTACGTATAATCAAAAATTGGAATTAAAAATAACGTAGAATAAACTTTTGAACAGGAACACAAAATAAACCGTGATATTATTTCCGATAGAATGTTATCATGTTACCATGGTAACGCAATGATAATATTGACACTGACACGCAGCGGGTGCTCTAAAAATAGCCCGATTTTCAGACATTCTTCATTAATGCTTCGCTCCTATTGGCTATCGCTCCTATGATGATATGTAGCCTATAGCCATCCTCGATAAATGAGCTATCTAACACTAAAAGAAACTTTCAAATCGGACCGGTAGTTCTTGAGATTAGCGCGTTCAACCAAACAAACAAACAAACTCTTCAGCTTTATAATATTAGTATAGATATCATATCATAGTAGGTAGACTACACTAATTAGCGATATTAGAATCATTTAATTAAAATTGTAAATGTAAAATTTATTAAACAAGACCAGATAATCAACGTATTAATATCCTTGAGAGTTTGGAATATAGAATTATAAGTCATGTATATGATGCAATATACACAGCTGTAATCCAGACTGGAATGCAATAACCGCTAGCTTTACAAATGGCAAAAACAGTAGATGCAATCAGAGAACGTTCCAGCTGAGATATAGATAAATTAGACTGCGCCCATGTCGATGTAGTGATGTCATTTGTCGGTAAGAGCCGGCTTGTAGATAGATGTTATATCCAAAGACAGTCGTCGTATTTTCAAGGAAATAGAATCGAATTACACTTGAGTCACATAATTCATAGATTGAGATAATTTCCAGCAGACGTGGTTGTAACTTTACTGTTAATATTACAGATATATCATATTTTCAGTTTCTATTTAACTTTGAACTAGTGTGTCGTTAGTGTGACGGTTGATTATCTTATTACTAGTTAGCGTTCTAACAATTTATGTATAGAGGAAAAAATAAGCAAAAGTATACTCTGATTAGATAGTTTCTTTGTAAAAGAGCTTATCAGTTTATTTCCTGTCTTCTTCGCGTGCGAAATACACCGCTTTCACAACTTTTCCATGTTAAAAAAAAAACATTCAGCGCTGAATGCTTAGTGCTCATGAGAATTGTAGTTTCTTAAACTTTGAATTAAACCAATAAACTGTTATAATTCATTTTTTAAACAAGGATCAAGCGCGTAATATGTAAAGATAAAGAAATGTTTGAAATCTATCCAGTAATTTTGGTGTTATACGCTCATCAAAAAAGTCTAAGCAACATGTATTAATTCAAATTTTAGCATGGTTCTTCACATTATAAAGTTGTATTTTATTTTTAAAATAATATCTTTAGGGTTCTATGATTTAAAGATATCAGCTGTTGTCTTTATAAGTTCTTTTAATAACAGAAATGAACAATATTAGAATATACTGTAGAAACTAAGATACATTAGAAACTAAACTTTTTTTTTACAAAATGATATTTCTAAAGAAAATGTATTTATTGTGAAAGAATAGAACAATTTAATACAAAGTATGGTCTCCTCTGCTATTCAGAACTTGTCGGCAACGATTATTCATTGAATTAATGAGACTGTTTATGTCATCTTGCGGTATTTGCTCTCAATGGAATTGTAGCAAATTCTTCAGCTTTTGGGTTGTTGTCGCTCCGTCCAAGTCCTTCAAAACACGTCTCTGGAGTATGTCCCATGCGTGCTCGATGGGGTTGAGATCTGGCGATTGTGCAGGCTAGGGCAATACCCAGATGTTCTCCGTTGCAACGTATTCACTGGTTCGCCGAGCTGTATGTGAACGCGCATTGTCATGCATTAACCTAAAATCGGAGCCAAAGGTTTGTGCAAATGGGTAGACATAAGGTCTGAAAATATCCTCAATGTAATTTTCGGCATTCATGTTTCCATTTACAAAAACGATCTCAGTTCGCCTGTTCTTCATAATACCCACCCATAACATAAATGTTGAGCCGCTGTATGGATGAACTTCCTGAGCGCACCCGAGCCTTTCAGTATTTCCGGGCCGACGATACACTCGCACCCTTCTTGTATCAGGCATAAACCCGAATCGCGACTCATCGGAAAACATAATTTTATCCCATTGTTCCTGGGTCCATGTTATGCGTTCTCTAAAACATTCATATCGACGAGCGCGATTCCCGTGACGTATCAGTGGACACCTAATTGGGCGTTGAGCTCGTAGGCTGTACTCATGCAGTCGATTTCGCACAGTTTGAGGACTTACATCAACACCACTTGAAATTTGTAGCCTCAAACTTATCTCTCGAGCGGTTAACATCGGCTGGCGTCTTGCAGTCAGTTGTATGTACCGGTGTTGCCGAGTGGTTGTACTCCTTTTACGGCCTGGATGCTGTTCAGCGGGTTCTCCTATATTATTGTAGCGCTGCCAAAGACGACAAATAACACTTCTATGAATGCCAAAATGTCGAGATACCTGAGATTGATTACTTCCCGCTTGCAACATCCCTACAGTTCTTTGCATTTCATCTGCCATCAAATAACGTCGCTTCATGACGTAAAGAATATCTAACAATTTAATTTTGTCGCTAACTTTATTTAAATGGTTGGTAAAATTATAAAATCAAGACTAAACGTAGCAATTAAAACGCACTTAAATTCAAACAAATTCTCAGTGATTTGAATTTTAAGAAAAAACAAAACAATCAAATTTTTTTTTTACAACCAGCCAGTATGTCATCAATAACAAAAAAGTTTACTTACCTACGCACTTTGTTTGAGTAAATACTTAGAAATTTATTAATATAAATGGTAAAATTTGTAATATCACGCATGTTGCTTAGACTTTTTTGATGTGTGTAGTTTTGGTGTAATTGGCTAGCATATATGCTTTGTATACAAGAAAAGTATACTTATACGGTGTTATTACAAAAAAGTTAAACACGTTTTGAATGCTTGCTTTAAAAAGATCTTTCGGTGAGTGTTCGCCGTCTTGCTCTTTGTTTCGCTTTGGTTAGGTTAGGTTACACTTGCGAAAAAAGGATAACGCGATCTTACTCCGGGCGAGCGCGGTGAATTTCGTACGAAACCTTTTTTAAACCAAGTATTTAACTTTTTTGTAATAACACCGATAATGATTTAGTTAATAATGAAAATATGTATTTATGCAATATATAAGCAACATTTTGTTATTACTTATATCTTATTGTGATAATCGCATCGTTTTTAGCCTTATCTTACCTAAGTAAGATCGACGCAACACGTTTTCCTCTTGCTAATTCTTCTATCCGCTGTTATCTCAAGATTCACATATTTTATACCTATCATTCTTCAATAATTCATACCTCCTTCGGCCTTCCTCTACCTCTATAACCACCCACTCCCATACTTAATTATCTTTTAGTTATATGACTTTCATCTCTCCTGATTATATATAATGGTATGGGTATACCCATACCATCTTAACAAATCAGGCCTCGACTACTTTGTCAATGGTCGTATTTTTAAATTTCCTCTAATATACGAGTACTTATACCTAATTTAATGTGAACATTACGTTAGAGTAGACAATATAACTTCATAGTTTAAATATTAATTTAGACAAATAAATTATTTCATTTTTCATTTTACAATGGTGGCACAGCAGATTATAAACGCTTGCAAAATCAAAAACTTTACAGTCATGTTGTCAATTCCCTTTCAAATAACTCCATACTGTATTACAGTGGAAACTCATCAGTTCATTCAACACCAGAGTGACCGTGGGTGGAGACTCTTCTAAAACTGAACTCTAGGCAACTATTTAGGTTCCAACAAAATATCGAACAATACCGAACAATTCCTTGGAACACGACCCATTATAAAAAGGTGAATATTGCACGATGCGACATCTCTCCTTAAATTTTTCATAACCCCTGTGAGTTTGGATCATCGATTCTTACAGGTCGTTTGTAAGCTGACTCTGAAGTTGAAATTTATGCTTGAATGCCGATACTTTTACTAGAAATGACAATAGTACTTCATAAGGAGTTGCACTTGCGATTTGTGCAACAGTAAATTAGCAGCACATTTAAAATTAATTCTCTAAAATAATTTTCCAGAAATATGTAATATCAAATACTTGTTAAAAATGCTTATTAATCCAGCTATGGGTTAAGTAAGCGACTGTGAACTATTTATCGAACGCAATTCAATCTATTGTTAATATGGTTGGTAATTGGGTTCACAATGATCTGATGCTTGTTATTAAAGTCCAGAAAATTCTTAATACCAAGGGTAGAGATAATTAATAACTAGACAAATGCGAGAATTCCGGAAAGGTTGGCAACCCTAACCATAGTCTATTAAAGCGTGCATGCTTTCAGTGTGAACGGCCGCGGCGACTCGCGACACGCAAATAAACTACAACGAGATCGGCACCGAGCTCCTCGACACAAATAGGCGCATAGTTTCATACCAATTATTGTAAAAACCACATAACACGTCCGCCGCGCCGCGCCGCCTTGTTAGATTTTACGATAACTTCGTTAAGCAATGATAAATTATGCTCGCTATATACTTTGATAAGGCTACATAAAGTAAAGTGGAAACAAACTAATTAGGAATGTGTATGCGAAAAACTTATTGCTTTTTATAGCCCTTAGATATATAGATACTGAAACGGGAAAACACGAAAGGAGGTATTATGATGCGAATTTCAAAATAAGTAATTTTCGTTCAAATTAATCATAAATTACTTCATTCTTTATTCAATGTTTTCTGCTAAGTGTTTTTTATGATAACTGTTACTAAGACAAACACGTATGCCCGCGGCATCCCTGGCCTCATTTATATAATTATTTTAAGTGTGCTTTTTGGTCGACTTAATTTACTTTTAACTGCATCAGTTATTTCTACTGTAACAAATATTTAAAGAAAAAAATTCTTATAATTAAAAAAAAACAGGGGGTTTTGCAAAGACACACGATAGGAGTGAAACTTTTGTATTACAGGGATACATTATAAATAAACTACAAAAAGGCAAAGTCGCGTGGTGTTTCTAGGCGGCCACCATTCCAAATACTGACAAGATAAATTTATCATTTCGCGTCATGACATGCTAGTAAGCGTGACCGACCTTATTGGGCTTGCGCGGCTTGTATTCAGACTGCCGACGCGTAGTATAGTAGCCTGTATACATGTTATATATTATTTTTTTGTATTGAGATAGTGCATCCCATCGTTTGTTTGATTCATTCATAAACCGTATAAAAATGTATATAATTATTATTCGGAGAGTCAACAGATGTGAAAAATTAATTAATGTTAATAATTCCAATATGTATATAAATTATGAAATTTAAATAATTCAGATTATATGTTTTGACTTTTCACTTCTATCGGCAATTTTTATGACTGCCCTAACTTTTTTCATAAATTTGTTTTATGTTCTTTGATGTCATGAAATATAGAAATAACTATAAATTTGCAAATAAAGATATATATAATTATAACACATAGTTTACACCACAAGTAATAGTCATGATAATATAACGCGAGCTTTTAATTCGTTATAGCTTTTCCAATGAAATTTTAAATATATTTTAGTGCAGATATTACAGTCATTGTAGATATACGCTCATAAAGGAATGAGCAAACTGGATCTTGATTCCTGGGGGAGTTTAAAGGAAAGTTTTATTACGGCTCTGACATCTGTCGCGAACCGACGCGACGAGCGGTACGAGTTAGTTTGTTCAATACTGTACTTCTTTAACTTATATTGTTGAACTTAATAGTTTTCTATTTACGATAAAATATACGATTTTATAATATTAACCGTGTCTCTGATAGAATTTTTATCGACAACACGTCATAAATCGGCTTATTTTTAATTCACTATAAATAAAAAGATTAATTTTCAGAAGTTCTATTTTAGTGTTTTTTAAAACTATATTGGTGTTATTACAAAAAGTTAGATACGTATTGAATACTTGCTTTTAAAAGGTTACGTTTTATATGCACCGCGCTTGCTGAATGTTCGCCATCTTGTTTTTTGTCTCAATTTGGTTAGGTTAGGTTGGACTTGCGAAAAAAGGATAATGCGAACTTGCCTCGGGCGAGCGCGGTGCATTTAGTACGAAACCTTTTTAAAGCAAGTTATTAATACGAATTTAACTTTTTTGTAATAACACCGTATAGGATTTTGCGTTTGATTATAATCTCGCCTGATACTAAATGACAATATGGTCTAGGATGTTAAGCATTTTTTTCGGTCTAACTTCGTTATTGGTCTGACGGGTTTTCATAGTTTGTTCAAAATCAAAATCAAAAATACTTTATTCAGTTTAGGCCCTAATAAGGCACTTATGAACGTCAAAAACTACCACCGGTTCGGAAACAACCCAGTCATCGAGAAGAACCGGCAAGGAACTCGATCTGGTTTATCTTTTTAATATATATAATATTTAGACTATATTACATACATGACAGAAACTTTTATGGAAAAAAAATTTAATGGATGCACAGAGATGAGTTAATTCCAGACATCACTATCGTTCAAATATTGATCCACTCTATAATAGCCTTTTGAGACCAAAACCCGCTTGAGATGGCGCTTAAATTCAGAATCAAGGAAATCGGTAATATCCTTTAGAATTTTGTTATATAAACCGTACACTATTTCCCAAAAAACGATTACTCGTTTTACTAAGTCTAAAACATGGGATAACTAGTTTGTCACGGTTCCTAGCATTTAGACTATGCCGGCCTTTTACAAAATCCAGTTTATCAAGATTCTTTCGGACATACTTTAAATTATCAAGAATGTATTGGGAAGGCAGAGTTAAGATACCGAATTCCTTGAGTTTAGTCTTTAAAGATTCACGAGGTCCCATATTATAAATTACTCTAACGGCTCGTTTTTGTAATAAAAATATGGTGTCTACCTCAGCTGCTGTCCCCCACAACAGATTGCCATAAGACATTAAGCTATGGAAGTAGGCGAAGTAGACTAACCTAGCAGTGGCAATATCAGTTAGCTGGCGAATATTACGTACTGCAAATGCAGCAGAATTTAATTTGCTTGCCAATTGTTTAATTTGAGGAACCCATTGTAATTTTAAATTCAGTGTGATACCCAAGAACACAGTATTATCAACTAACTCTACAAAATTCCCCTCAATCCTGATGCTGCTATCAAACACGTTATACCTAGAGAGAAACTAATTTTCACGTGCAGCAGTTGGAATAGGTATACACGTGCTCGGCGAGATATTCTCAACTTGATTTATACAACTTGGTTTAAAAAAGTCCTACACCATGCTGAGGTTTTATAATGATGTTTGATCTTCACCGAAAATTTCGACTTATATCCAAAGATTCTACGTCGGTCAACACGGTGTCGGAACACACATAGTGGTAGGCCTTTTCTAAGTCCGCCTGGCACTTGAGAGCCAGCTCTCGGTTTAGCGTGGTAATCATCTTCGACCACGTCGTTATTTGACATTAGATAAGATTATGGTCAAATGCTAAAAAAGACACGCTAAGCCCTGAACCATCATCACGATCACATTCGTTGTATAAGGAAGCTTTCGTTTAAACTGCATGCTTCCAGGCCCACACGTTTAAAATGCGCCTTATCTAACAGTCAGAATTTTAATTAATAGGTATGATGTATCAAAAGATCTTTCTGCGTGAAAATATCTAGATAATTATTTACACTTTATAGGCTTAGAATTTGATTAATATTAAGTTGGTAAATGTTTAGATCTAGAGAAAGATTCTCGAGTGCAACTGCCGCAATAAATCTATGAGGGCTTGGCGATAGGCGTTCTGCTTAAAAGTGGTAGGTATAGCTAAACTAGAGCATTAGAAAATGCCTTAACATCATGCTATATTTTCATCACTGATTGAAACCTACATGCTATATAATATCACCGATTTTTATGTTAACTTCTTTAAAATATTCCATAATTAAATATAACACATTGTCTCGTTGTTTTATCGATACGAAATAAAAAATGTTAAACTCTTCACGTATACATATGCGAAACCTCAAAGAAATAAATGATTAAATTAACAAATACGAGCTGCCCACACAAATGCGAGCTTATTAAATTACGACGCAACTTCGGATGTATTAATTAAAAATCTTAATAAAAACTTGACTCGCGAATAAAACCTTAAACGTCTTGTACTAATTACATCTTTATTTTTTGGTTAAAACTTTTACGGAGCCGAGAACGTGAACAGTAAATATTCATTAGCGCTTTGAGTGCGTACGACCGCAACCGGACTGTACCATCGCCTTCGGGTGCAAAAATAAATAAATGGAAATTACACCGGCTATATATCGAAAAGTATTTAGTTCATCGGTATGAGTCGATAGTATTAGTTTTGCGGAAGAAAACGAAATATTTTTGTTTTCCTGGTCTTGATAACCACGGTCTTTTCACATAGTTCTTTGATATATAATATGCATTTTTTTTCCTCGCACTGACTACGTTATTGACCTAGCAAGGTCTTAACAGCTTCACCAGACTACTAAAGCTAGCGCTTGGGGCACTCAGCCGATTTCATTTGACAACTAGCTTAAATGTACAGGGCACACCTCGGCTTGGGCTGTTGCAATTCGCGACCTATCTTTTTTTTTTTTTTTTACGTTGGGAAATCCCTTACGTGGCATACGGCGGTCGGCTACCTGCGCGCTATTCTGCTAACTATTCATATATATATGAGTTGTTGAAACATATATGTGTACCAAGCATACATACCTCAACAACTCTTATATATATATTTCGTATCGGATAATTTTGTAAACTATTTCAGTTCGATAAGGGAAAGAAATAAAACCATTCCATTTTCATGTGTAAGCGTGTCGTGTATGCATGCACGTGTGTGGAGCCTAAAAAGAAAGCCTACCTAAAAAGAGTATAAACTCAAGCTAATGGTAATTGATTATCAATTCTAAATGGGGCTATATTCGTATCTGAAGTAGATCGCCCATTCGTTGTCTCTTCTGAGAGTAAACTTAAAACGTTGCCTAGGTTTATTGCTAAATACATTATTTAGGCTAAAGCAAAATTACGTAATAACTATTACATTGTGGCATAAATAAGTGTTAACTCTACGTCATAAGCAGTGCGACAGTGCCTTATTAAAACTTGGCTAGCTAGCTTATCTTTGGCGGCTCTGTCAATCCGTCTGTGCGTTATCATTTGTTTTGTGAAAACATTATGTAGGCAACGTATCTACAGCTTTTTGTTATAATACCATTGTCAACTCTAGAGTTTAGAATAAAACTCTACACGCATTGTCCCACTTCGTCAAGTCGTCAACAGATTTGCCAAATAATTTCCGCACAGGACGTTATCATAAATATGTCAGTATATCATTCACTATTAAGGCAAGGTTAATGTTATGGAGAAGCATCAAACTATTCATTAGATAACCATCAACAAAGGCCGATGAGTAATACGTATTGTGTCATTAAATAATTATAATAATTGTAGCGCAGCTCCGGGTTGTTGCGCGTCCTTGTGATTCACGCATTAAATAATGTGTTATGTGTTGTAACATCGTAACTAGAGTAATAAAATCCCGTTCAACTCCTACAACAGCCTCGTAAACGTTAGATACACGCATTACAAAAATTATAAATAGCTTATTCAAAATATTAATACACTTATTTTTGCGGTTAGTGTAAAATGTATTTTTATTGAACTTAACAGTTAGACGAGAATTTCAAGTAATGTTCTTTAGCAATAATATATGTCAACGGTACTAATACTATAGTACTAATACCTAAGTATGAAGGTAAACCGAAATATGGGTAGAGAAAAATCGAAGAAATGTGTTAAGTGTGACATATTTATAGGAAGAGCTTACAGAGGAAAGTGGATAACTGAAATATATTACACTGACCCGGTTTTAGCATAGATAAAGGTTTCTTTATAGGTTTAGTATTTTCCTACACACTTATTATTATTTATAATACCATCTGATGTTAAATAATTCGATAAATCTGGACAGAATTTGGCTCTCGAGTGTAACTGCCAAAACAAACCTGTCGGGCTTAACGTTTTCAAATTGAGTATGGTGGTTGTTCAGCCAAGCGTAAAAGCCCAAACACAATGTTGTTTATCACGATATCTTCCTTCACCTGAAGTTCATTGTAGATGGATATTGTTCGAATACTTACGAGAATATATTAACTGAACTGCATTCCTTGCCATTATTTGGAAATACATGGTATTGTATATATTAAACAAAATCCCTAATATATTTAAACGTGTTAGCGAAATTTTAATGAACTCAAAGAAGAGAGATTGAAGAAATCACAACAGAAATTGCATAATGATTGGAAGAGTGTTAATGAGATGTCGCAAATGCCTCATATATGAGATGTTTGTGAAAAATGGTCATGAATTAAAATAACTAAAACCAATAACGTCATTAAACCAAAAATAGTTAATAATAATTAAACAGTTAATATTTAATACATTACTAATAATAAAAAAAAATAATAAAAAAAAAATGCTCACGGATACGATTTTTACGTAAAAAAAAACTATATATAAGTAATAAAAAAGGTACGGACCAAGAGTCTGCAAAATAGAACAAATTAAAAGAAACTTAAAATAACTGAGGATGGGACAAACAGAAAGAATAAACTGAAACAAATAACGAAAGGATACTTGTTTTGGTCATTGGTTTACTAAATCTGATTTATGTTTAAGAGAATAGTAACTTTTTATATTCCACTATTAGTTTTGCGCGATGCGGTGACACAAAAATATACATCACTGCTACAAGGGTTTATATTTTCCCTTATCGAACTGAAAAAACTCCAAATTTTCCAATAATAAATATATGGAGTTGTTGAGGCATGTATGCTTGGTACACATACCTTTCAACAACTCGTACATATATAAATAGTTAGCTAGGTTAGCTAAGATAGGTCGCGATTTTGCATGCAACAGGCAACAGCCAAGCCGAGGTGTGCCGTGCACCCTTGAGCTAGTTGCCGAAAATAAAATCGGCTTAATGCCTTAAGCGCTAGCCTTAGTAGTCCGGTGTAGCTGTTAAGACCTTGCTAGGTCAATAGCGTAGTCAGTTCGAGAAAAAAAATTCCACTATTATATAGGTTATTGTTTTACCACGGTCACATTTGTTATTACCTAACGATGCTACGACTAATAATGCTCATTAAAACAGTAGTTAGTTCTTCGGTACAGCTACCAAGCACTTTTACTTGAATACAGATTTCTATCTTTCAACTTAGCGATACCAAATACATGTATGTATCCATAATACATTAGATATGCGAATTTTTAACTATTTCTCTATGCAAAAATAATCCGATATCTCATTGAGTAAAAAAAAGGATATCCGTTATCCGATCGCGCGGATTGAATTTGAATATAATCAACACTAATAACAACGAAGAACATCCGCGCTTTAAGTGCTGCTATATTATAACACAGTAAATTGATTCTATGTTCGCAATCATCGGATGTCGTTAAGCACGTTTTACGCATCAACACTTCCTTGGGATGTTCATAGCGTTCTATACAGTTGTGTTCTGTTTTATTACTTGTAAATTAGTCTAATTCTACAACTGATCATTTGTAATTTTTTTTTATATCATGGGAGGCAAACGAACAGGCGGATCACCTGATTTTAAGTGATCACCACCGTCCATAAATACCAGCAACACCAGAGGAGTCGCAAGTGCGTTTCCAGCCTGTGTTGGCATGGAAGGGGAAGGGAAAGGGAGAAGGGTGAGGTGGGGCTCCGCCGCTCTCACTGACCGAACGAAACGCAACAATGCAAGCACTGTTACTTCACGTCGGTTTTCTGTGGGTCGGGTGGCACTACACCGGTCGAGCCGACCCATTTATGATGAAACCAGTTATAACTTCAGCTTGGTTCTACCACCTATAGTTTTATGAAGTTTTATGGCATTTGTAAGTCACGTATAGAGAAATTAGGTTATCCGTGTGTTTGGGTACAGAACATCTATTAAATGCACTCATTAAAATCGTGAACTTTAGCACTTTTTCTCTCCAAATTGCTCACTTATCTATGTTAGTGCTTATTATCTAATTGGATTATTTCAGCATTTTAGAATTTGACTTGTGCATTTTTTTACATTATATCTGGCAATTAATCTTTCAGATTATTACTGCCATTGTCGCGTTATCAATAATATTACAAGCGTCGTGCAATCACTTCAAAATTGCGTTGTGTGAGTCAATATTCTAACAAGATGGTAATCCCTTGTTAGAAACTTCCAGGGAGTTTTTGTGGCATCTCAGAATTTTATGCTTCGTGGTATTATTTTCCATTCACTTCACTTATGTACAATACACTAACTAAACACCACCAAATTTACGAAATATAGAGTCAAACAATACAAGATTATGAATAAAATATAAAATCCACTACATGACAGACTAAAATCCCGCGAAAAACTCAACTCGTGGATTTAACAATTTCAGTTTTGGAAGTGGAAGTGCGGCCATTTTAATATCTAAAAATAAGTAATTGCAATAATAATCTGCAATAGAATTTTTTTTATTATTCTTTGTAAGCTACTCGTAATATTTTCTGGGTCATGAAAGACAAAGACACAAAGGCACGAAGTAAACCCAGATTACGACGCGGAAAGAAGATATTCTACTGAATGGGTTATGAAATTCATTACATTTTTATACGTCTTCATAAAATTATTTTACTGTACCGTAGGTGATAAGTAAGATCTTTTTGCGAACAAATATTCATTTTGTCTCTATAATTTATTAATATATAATACCTTTAAACGAGCAATTCTTGTATATTTTTATATTGTTATATATTCAGGATCTCGGAAACGGCGTCAGCGATTTCCGTGAAACTTAGTATGTAGGTGGTTTAGGGGACGATGAATCGATTTAGCTAGATTTAATTGATAGAAAACTTTTTATGAGTTTTCAGGCAATTAAATAATATAGCTAGAAATATAAAGGAAAAGAAGAATATTTTAGATGGAAATCGGCTGCTTCGAAAATCCGTCTAACCCCAGTTCGAATCCGAGTGACAGCAAAAGAGATATTTTTTTGAAAAATTTTTTTTGGTAAAAAGTACTAATTTTGTGACTCAAACCTAACAGTTTATTTTGATTTAAAAATGTTTTTTAAGAACCGAGTTAGGCTCGGTCGTCCAGGTATTTAAAACATATATGAAACTGAAGTATTGTTTATGCGGGCTAATATTAGAATCCGATCAACCGCTTATGATGAGTGTTTTACAGGAATGTTATTGAGTGTTTTTTTTTTTAATTTATTGTTCTACAGTATTTTGTTACATTCTTTTATGGTATATACATTTTCTTACTTCAGCATCGGTACCGGTTACCAATTTCTTAAGTAAATATATCTTGCATAGCAAAAACAAATTCATAAAAACTGAAGACATTATAATCTAAGATTTTAATCAATTTAAAGCTTTTATGACTTGAATATTGTTTGAATTTTGTTAATCTTATCCCAAAATAATTCTACATTTATGGATTTATCTAATACGGTAACGTACGATAATAAGGTTTTCCTAAAAGGAAAATCGAGACGGTTAGCCTAGTCAAGCTTAAACTAGGTTACCTGTGTCTGGGAGCTAAGCATCAACGATACGATCGAACTATGATAGCTCGAAATCAGTCAAAGCTGTTAATTAGTAGAGTGGTCATAAGATATTTTTTAGCGACCCCGACAGCTTTATTTTGCTGGAACATTGCGGAAACCAAAAAAAATCGTACCGCAAGACGAACTAAGTTCGTTTTTTACAAAATAATTTTTCTCTAAAAAAATCCAACATTAATAGTGTACCCTTGAAATATGAACAATATCGTTAAACATATTACTAAAATTTCAAAAATGATAAAAATTGCGTATTATTAATAAGACCTTTTGGGAACATTCTATTCCTCTCGTTTATTCCAGTCTATTAAATTACATTGAGAATTATGACAATTAATCAAAATAAAACTCGTACTTCTCACGAAACCAGAAAACTATTCTACCTATAAGAACGGAGCCGGTGGTAACAGTTATTATTATATATGTATATTGTATATTCTGTCAATATGACACAACTTATATAGTTTCAATAGATAATAAACATATAATATCATAGTGAAGACAAAATATCAAGACGTCTTTATAACATTATACATCTATCGGTGTAATTTACCAAAGAAGTGTAAAAAATGTAAATTCTTTAGTATTATATTACTGGCGATCAAACACTGATTAGATGTTAATACGTCATAAATACACGTCAAACATATATCCTACAAGTATTGGAATATCTTTGCCTTAGGATATAAACATGAATTGTCAATAAATCACTGTGGTAATAGTGAATAATAATGCTGAAAGTCGCCTCTTACCGGTTACAATTGTTGCTTAAAATCCTACTAAATCATGTTTATTACTTTCTCCCTACAATGGTTTTTCCTCATGGGATTAATTCTAGAATTTGGACATTATTGTCTCATCCCATACATCTTACTGATTTTAATTTTTGGCCGCTCGGAAATAGCCATAATTATGGTAGAGCTTGAGCATAATATCGTCAAAAGATGAATATAAAACAAAGATAAAATATTATTATGGGAATCTAAAACTGAAATTTATTTATAGTTAAGTTGTTTTGATGTTATACACAAAAGACAATTCGTATTTAAATCTAAATTTACGTTCAGCATAGCTGTATTCAGAGCGGTCAAAAAGTTTAGCGCGCACTTTAGTCTGAATATTCTTAGAGGTTCTGTACGTATATGTCAAATTCTTGTCAAAATCGGTTTGGAAATGACTCGTTTGTTCTCTTATATATCTTTGCATTTCATTTCGAATCAAAGCATAACTATTATCTGATGTGTCCTCTTGTACATGATGTGTTAAGATAGATTTTTTTAAAGAGAAAGATTCTTTAGACTCTTTGAGCGGCACTTTTGGCAGGAAATAAACTTATAACTTTGCGTCATGACATGCTACGTAAGCATGACCGTATGGCGCTTGCACGGCTTGGTACATGTCATATTGGTGTTTTACAGCTCATCATACGTTTGATTGATTAATAGACTTTATAAATAAAAATGTATGTAATTATTGCTCCGAGTGCCAATACCTATGAAAACGACACTAATGTTAATAATTTCAATAAACAAATTCTGAAATTTAAGTATTATCATTAAGTGTGAATTAATATGATAATTCAAAAGAAAACACATTTCTTTCATTCTTTATAGTTTTCAGACCTTATGACAACCTTAATTTTTATTTTATTTACCTTTTACGTTACCTATAACTACATTCCTGTAAAAGAAAACATTGTAAAATAAAAAAGAAATAATAGTGATAATAAATAACTTCGAGTTTTTCTCGTAGTTCCCTAAAACAATTGACATTCGAATCAGGAATGCCGGATCCGATCGTTTAATTTACAAAGTGAGATAGTGTTTTTTTTATCGTGGCCGGCGCGTGATCGGTCATAAATTGGCACAATGGGCGACAACAATCGTTGTAACGTCGCCATGTCAATAAAAATACTCACGTCATTTCATCGCATCTATAAAATGAGACCTTGGAGGTCAGGTGTGACGGTAGGACGGTAATTTGGTATAATTACAAAATGTCTGGCGAGAAACATTGGCTTCACGTGCCATATACGTTCAATCACCTATCCATTTAATGTAAATATTAGGGTTTCTTTGCGACAACATTAATAATTGTAATTTATAATTTTTCCTTCCTTTTACTAACACAAATTTTACGTAGATTTTTCTTCGGGAGCATTTTATATTTTCTCTATATTTGAAGTATCTAATATTTAACGCATATTGTGGACGTGACAAAGTGCTTGCTTTAAGTCATGCTGAAGCACTGGTTAAATTCTGATATAATTAATCTTTTCTCAATGTATTTTCTATCCCAGATCCAATATCGTCATTTATAAACATTTACATTTAAATTTATAAAGTTGAAAAAACATGTAATAATTACATTTCGTAAAAAAAGATTATGTAATAGAGTAGAACAGAATATCTTTTACGTTCAGTGAGCGTGTAGTAAACCAGTAAAATCAAATTTTTAATATCTGTCTGTTGAGTTTGCCCGGATATACTAAAAAAATGAAGAACTAATTTTTAAGAAAATTTGTAAATTTATTTTGTACACATTGAAACTTATATCATTTCCTCTATATATAGGGTAATACAATTATCAATAATATTTATAAAGAACTAAAAAAAAAAATTTTTATTCTAAATCCATTTTCATAAAATTTTGTATATAAAAAGTATGTGTCGCTTAAAAATTGGTAAGCTATAATAACGGTGCATAATTTTGTTTGATTTTGTAAAAAAGAAATACTAAAAAATTACAATTTATTAAATTTTCAACTAAATTGAATATGAAATTCTATAGACAGTCGTTTTACAGATAATACTTACCAAAAATATATAAAAATATTTACAAAAAAATAGGATAAATTTGAAACTCAACTAAAACTGATGAGACTATAAACCGAGGCACAATTTTTTTTATATCATAGCAGGCAAACGAACAAGTGGATCACTTGATGTGAAGTGATAACCACCATCCATAGACACTAGCAACACAAGAAGTCGCAAGTGCGATTCCAGCCTGTGTTAATGGGGAAGGGACGGGGAAGCAGAGGGGATGGAAGGGAGAGGGAGGGAGGTGGGCCTCCGGCGCTCTCACTGACCGAACGAAACGCAACGGTAGAAGCACTGTTACTTTACGTCGGTTTTCTTTGAGGGGGTGGGACTACCCCGGGAGCGAGCCGACCCATTCATGCTGAAACCAGTTCCTAGAAAAATTTTTTGAAATATTCAAAAAAGTATATACCTATATATAAATAATTTGTGCACAAAATATATATGCGGAGCCGCAACCAATTGCTAGTATATACATACATATAACTGATAAAGAACCATAACATTCCTGACTAGACAACGGTAGCAGTACTAGGAGATCATACATAAAAGCGAGTAATGTTTTCAATAAAAATATATGATACCGGTGATATAGTAATAAATCGCGTGTCAGATGCACCTATATCAACGTAGAGGCTGTATCTGCGCCCACGCATATCACGATCCAAGACACGAGCGAACACTCAATAATTACCTGCCCACTCTTATGAACTATCGATTTACTATATGTCATAAATGGGATGGGTTACGTCCATGTTTCATAAAGTTTTATATGTAGGCGCGTAAGGTCATGACCCTTGTTCGCGGTTAACGATTACTTTTAAATATATGAGACAGATTATGAAGTCGGTGGAATTATCAATCTGACGTCTACAAGTCCAAACCTTGGAACGTACCGAAGAATTTTGAAGTGAAAACTTTTCTAGACGCGTTGAGTGGTATTTTTGGCAGGAGATAAATTTATAATTTCACGTCATGACGTGTTAGTAAGCGTGACCGGCCGTATTGGGCTTGCACGGCTTGCGTTAGACTACCTACGCGTAGTATAGGGTACATGTAATTATGAATATTTTACGACTCAACATACGTTTGATTGATTAATAGATTTTGTAAAAATGTATAATTATTGCTTCGAGTGCCAATAGAAATGAAAACCACATTAATGTTAATAATTTCAATGAACAAATCTAAAATGTAAATATTGCCAGTTACACTATAATTAATATGAAAATTCAAAATAGAACAAATTTATTTTAATGTTTTGGGTTTTCAGTTCTGTCGACAGACCTTCTGACTGTCTTGACATTGTCTTTTTAATTGCATACACTTGCTCGTTTAAATTGGTAACACTATAAGCTGACGGTGAAGAAACACTGAACCTGAGAAATGTTCTTGTAGTACCATCCATACCATAAGTTGAGAAAATATCTCTACCACTATAAAAATGAATAATATTAACAAATTGAATGACTGTCCGCGCTATTAAGCAAGCGACTGATACGCAATGTCATGGTTCGTTGTTGATATAGGCATTCACAGTTCGGTATTTCTCGTTACCTAATGCTCAACTCTCGTCGGATGGTCAACTCATCGTTAGCTTCATATATTACGTAGCGCGTCACATGATCCTCAAATACTATTATGTCGTACTCGTTTAGCATAAGTTACGACTTATAATTTGTATATTGCTCTACTCCTAAGCGTAATGTTACATGGATTATAGATTTCTTTAATAACTAAGCTATCAAATTCAATAAGAGTTTTATATATAACTGGTAACTCCAGACAATTTATACTAATGTAGATTTGAATTATTATTCCTCGAGAGCAGTACTTTTTTCCGAAAGGAAGATACCCTATGTATTTTTCTGATTCCCTTGACAAGGGGTATCCAAAACTCATGACGATCGGTTCAGTATTTAACGCTTGAAAGTGTAACAGACAAACAAATAAACACACATTTGCATTTGTAATATTCGTTAAGGATAAATGGCAATATATAATTACATATACTATAAAAATACTAAATGTGATAATATTACGCTTAATTTTGTTTATTTTGTACCACGCACATTTTGCCAGGTGAAAGCACGACGGAGGCGTGGGCGGGCGCCGACGCTCTCGCCTTGTATAACTTGATGGAATACGAGATGCCGCTTGAATTCAACTGCACTGTTCATGTGCTCTCGACCTGTGTAACTTGATCTATGTCAACGACACAATATGCTCCTACTATACAAAGCTATGTGTTTTGTTCACTATTTTCTGTTATTTCGCATTGTTAACTTATATTTATTAGCGGGCCTGGCTGGCGTTGTCCCGCCCTGATAATATAAAACCTTGACAAATTATATACTTAAATCATCTTTACTCTATATCAGTGTTTCCCAACGTGGGGCCCACGCCCCAAAGGGGGGAAATTTAAAAATGGACACGACCCGACTTTAACCCTTTCGCTTTGGGTTATTTAAATGCAATGCTAGTTATCGGTGACAAATTTAACAAACAAGGCAAATTAAAAAAAAAAGCTGTAAATAATTATCAGGTATAATTTCGTTTGACGCTGCCAAAATATAAACTGAATAATCAGAATCGTCGAGTAAGTTTTTCATTATATGTTTTGAAATTTTACTTACGCTGTTTTGATAACAATTTCATAATGATTTCTTCCTAAAACTTATCATTTATATTTCTTAAGGAAACAAAACAATTTTGAAAGGTTAAAAATTATGTATGGGCGGCATACAAATTTTAGAAATGTTAAGGTGGGACATGACCTGAAAAAGGTTGGGAAACACTGCTCTATATACTGTTGAAAACAGCAAGACAATCCGTTCAGTAGTTTTTTAGTTTATCACGAACAAACAAACAAACTTGGTAGATGACTTTGTTTTATACTATATAATAATAATAATGATATTTAATTCGCAAATAGAGAATTTATTTGATTTTTTTTTATTTTATTTATTAGCTGAAATCTTTCGTAAATGTATGTCTGTTAACACTACATAGTCATAACCTAGATAAATAACAATACATCGACCATAATCCAATGAATACAATCTTACTTGATATTTAATGTCGGTGTGATCTAAAATAGCAAACAAGCTAAACCAAGAGAGAGGACTGGCTCTTAAGTGTAATTGCCGAAATACACTTGGTGACAGAGTTTCAGTTTGAAGTTGGTAGGTAGTGGGTGGCGGGCTTAGAAAAAGCCTTCTGTTATTACTCTAAATCAAATCACAATCTTTCTTTGTAAAAAATCTGGCTTACTCGCAAAGATTCGAACATACGTTGTTTGAAGCAGTGTCCAAACTCACTAACTGTAGCATACTGAAAGAGCTTTTTCTAAGACCATCTGGCTATCTTTTTTTAGTCATAGGGGCAAACGAACAGGTGGGTCACCTGATGTTAAGTGATCACTACCGTCCATAGACACTTACAACACCAGGGGAGGCGCAAGTGCGTTGCCAGCCTGTGCTTGGGGGGAAGGGGGGTAGAGTATGTGGACCTCCGGCGCTCTCACTAACCGAACGAAACGCAACAATGCAAGCACTGTTACCTCACGTCGGTGTTCTGAGAGAATGTGGTACTACCCCGGACGAGCCGACCCATTTATGCTGAAACCAGTAACAGCATCAGCATGCCTCTACCACCTATAAAAGGTATATAAAGTATAGAAAGAAAAAAAACGTATGGAAAACAATTACATATTTTCCGGAGAAAATGCCAGGCACCGGGTTCGTACGAGGCGACCATTAAGCTATCTTGACATAGTTACGTGACATGAAGAGCTTGTACGTGATCCGCCTTACGTCTCGCTAGAGGTATGTTAGATTCCAATAATGTGGGCCAGGAAATGATCAGTCATAATACGCCGCACCGTTTCCACTGCCTTTTGAGTTGCAGACTTTTTGTTAAAGTACATGTATTGATTTATTACTAGTATCTGTAAACGGCTTCACTCATGTTTAAACCCAATCTGATTATTTACTTTCTTTAATATATTTCTTACAGTCATTCACCTTTTAAAAGGAACTAATTCATACCCGCGACTTGTCTGACTTGTTTATGATATTAAGAATTAGTTACATTTTCACCGCATTTCAATCTTTTTTGTCATCATGGATACTTTAAAAAATCGAGTAATTATGGAACATGAGTACCATCGTGGTAGCAATGCGGCACAAGCGGCACGCAACATCAACCACGTTTACGGAGCTAACACTACAAACCAACGCACCACCTGTTATTGGTTTGCTCGCTTCCGTTCTGGGAATTTCAACCTGAAAAATGAATCTCGCGGTCGTCCAAAGACTGGTCGACTGGTCGAATTAGCAGCAGCTTTCAACGCTAGCGTCAAAACCATATTGGTCCATTTGCGTCAAATTGGCAAGGTAAAAAAGCTTGACAAATGGGTGCCCCACGAACACAATGATCGCCAGCGCGAAGTACGCGTCGAGACGTGCCTTGCACTGCTCAACAGAAACACAAATGAAGGAATTTAGAACCGCTGTTACCTGCGATGAAAAATGGATTCTGTTTAATAGCCACAAGCGCTCAGCAAGTTGGTTGGATCCTGGTTCAACACCTAAACAATGCCCTAAACGAAAACTTACCCCTAGAAAAGTGGTGGTCACTGTTTGGTGGTCTAGCGCCGGTGTGATTCATCACAGCTTCTTACCAAACGGGTTGAGCATTACTGCAGATGTGTACTGTGAAGAACTGAACACAATGATGGAGAAGCTGGCACAGCTCCAACCAGCATTGGTCGATCGCTCGTCTCCGCTGCTCCTGCACGGCAACGCGCGACCTCATAGTGCACAGCAGACGGTCTCCAAGTTGCAAGAACTGGGGTTGGAAGTTCTCCGTCATCCGCCCTACTCACCAGACCTTGCGCCTACAGACTATTACTTTTTCCAGAATTTGGATAACTCCTTGGCGGGAAAAAAATTCAATACCCGAGAGGCAGTACAAAATCGCTTTGAAGAATTTGTTGCCTCCCGTCTAGCTGATTTCTTTAAGAAGGGCATCAAAGAAAAAAATTCGTTTAAATTTTTTCATACAAATAGGCAATTTCATAGGTAAAGGCCTAATTTGTACATTTTACATGTACACAGGATAAAGCAAAAAAGAAATGGAATGCAAAAATAATTAAGCTATTGTAATATTTATTATGGATAAGAGCCAAGTATCTAAGAAGTAAAAAAAAGATCCAAATTTACAGATAAAAAACTTTTAGAACAAAGAATTATCTATCAAATGATTTGATGAGTTTGGGAGGTATATCATATAAGCCGCGCATAAAAGCTAGTTCAACTATACATTTATAAAGATGAATATAACGACTAACACCCGATTTAAATAAAGTCATATCTAAATCTAAAGCTTTGATATATTTTGGCTTTTTTGAACAAATAATTACCTATCAAATCACTTGATGAGTTTGAAAGGTACATCGTATAAGCAGTGCATAAAAGCTGGTTTAGCTATACATTTATTAATGTGTATCAAATATAACGACTAACATCCAATTTATTATAAAACCCTTTCTAAATGTAAGCCACTGATAACCTTTGGTCTTGTTGAATAAAAATTGCCCATCAAATCATTTGATGAGTTTGGAAGGTATATAGCATAAACCGCGCGTAAAAGCTAGTTCGTTAATATTAATTTAAAGATATAAGTCGCTGTAAATTCTAGATTTTAATAATATCTTGAAACAAAACTTTTTTTTACTAAGTAATTTTTTAAAAAGTAATTGTGATTTATTATCTACTTTTAATTTACACGCTCAGACTTGCAATTAACTAAGTACACGTCCGCAAGTAGAGTTACACGTCGATAAACAAATGTAATCTAGCCCTTAAGTGCTGCATCTCTTAAAGCTCACCGACAGATTTTACGTGGTTAATTTACAACCTATGTGTAGTAACTAATTTGACGAGTACTAGGAAATGGTCTGCCAATACGCTGTAAACAACTTCATTTAATCAAATAATAAGATGTGGAATTTGAACCAATATTGCGAAAGTTTTACACTAGACACTAAATCTAGACGGGACTTACTCTCTTATGTATGTGGGTCATCATATATGTTGCCAGTTAGTCCGTATATATGTGGGTTCATATTTTATAGCGCTGAAAATGACCTCGCTGTAACTTGAACAAATTGTGAGCTCGAGCGTGAAAGAAAATTAAGTTTCACGGAGAGTATGATATACGACTATTAAATTACGATTTATGCTTTCCCTAGTAAGAGTAACCCGTAGAATCTACCAAGAAGATGACATGAAAAAACTGGAAACTACCATAAATAAAATAGGAATGGCATATTGTCTGCCTACTCATGATGGAGGGATTGCGGTAACGGGAAGATTCAGTCTTCTCATTATAAAAAAAACCTAGAGCCAGTCTCGGCTTACAAATTCCGCTGTTAAACAAATGTTTGGCGACAGTTTTTCAACTTGAGGGTGGAAGCTAGACAGGTGGGATTAGAAAGAACTCTACTATCATATTATGATTTCATCACGAAGATTGAGGGGCTAATGTTACTCCCATCCGCAGGAAGTGTACCTCTCATTGCCCTGCACGTGCTCCTCGGGTGGTGTTAAAGAGTAACAAATATTGAACGCTGCATTGTTCCATATAAATTGATCCTCGCAGCGACAGATTTTCCAGATTAAATAAAATCACGATGATTCCCTTCAGCGAAGGCTTCGACTCAGTTACAAGTATTCGTATATTTGTAATATCATTGTTCGTACCTACCTATTATGCTGTGTGGTGCCGGCAGAGTAGAATAGCACCACCCCATATCTTCCCGTGGGTATCGTAAAAGGCGATTAAGGGAGTGTGGGATAGTACTGACCCCTTATATTTTCTCACCGGAATACTGCACCATCTGTCCGAGTCCTTCTCTGGTCGTAACGGTCCCCGTTCCACTGGGTCCAGAAGAACAAGGACGAGTATGTGCACCTGTGTTTGCGCGTACACTTGTGTACCTTAATATATCCTGCGCATCTGACCGCTTCTACTACTGGACTCCGAGTACGCAAAAGTCCTGTGGCGATAGGTAAAGGTAGAGAGGTCTAGCCTGATGCAAGCTAGACTTTGTCTGATACCTGCACACAGGCGGTCCCGGGGGTGTGAGTACACGCCGTGGTCGCTTCCGCGCTGCAAATTTGGGGCGACGGCGCGGACTCGGCAGCACTCGGGATGACAAAGCAGCCCTGTTTAGGGAGGCACTGCTTTCCCCGCTCAGCCGGGGAGGGGGCTAGAAAAGGTGCTCTAAAAATGCTCGTCCCAACTTATCAGATGGTAGTAACCGCGGCTATCATCGCATCATCCAAATCGTGGTCGACGTCGCAAATATAATTCTAAAAGAACACCTGTTATGACGTTCGGTGCGTGGAACGTGCGAACGCTTCTCGATCGAGATGGCAATGCCTGCCCTGAACGTAAAATCGCCATAGTAGCTCGGGAACTTCATCGCTATAACGTGGATGTGGCTGCTCTCAGCGAAACACATCTTCCCGATGAAGGAGAGCTGGTGGAAGTAGGTGGTGGTTACACTTTCTTCTGGAAAGGTACCGCTACCTCCGAAACTCGACGATCAGGTGTCGGTTTCGCCATCAAAAATCACTTAGTAAAGCGTTTGGAGGAGTACCCTGTACACATCTCGGACCGTGTTACCACACTGCGCCTTCACCTGGACAAAGACAACTACCTTAATGTCATCAGTGTCTATGCTCCAACGCTAGACAAGTCTGATGACATCAAGGATAAGTTCTATGAGGAAGTGGCTTATTGCCTCGATAGCATAAACGCCAGAGAGCAGATTTTATTGCTAGGCGATTTCAATGCCAGGGTTGGTCGGGACTATGAGGCTTGGCCTGGAGTTCTGGGTAGACATGGAGTTGGCAACATGAACAGCAATGGTCAGTTGCTGCTCAGTCTTTGTGCTCAATACGGTCCGGCAATTACGAACACTATGTTTAGACTTGCCACCAAGTACAAGACAACATGGATGCACCCAAGATCCAAGCATTGGCATTTGATTGACTATGCAATCGTAAAGCAAAATGACTTCAGCCAAGTGCAAGTCACCCGCGTAATGCGTGGTGCGCATTGTTGGTCTGATCATAGACTTATTGTCACTAAGCTGCGAATCCGCCTCCGTCACCCGCGTAGATTTCCTATAAAAAAGCTTGCGTCTTTGAACGTTGATAAGCTAAAAGATCTCGCGGTTAGGGTGAACTATGCTGAAGCTCTGTCTAAAAACCTGTTGCCAGCTAATGAGCTAGGTGATGTTGTTGCTGCCTGACAAACTTTGTCATCTCATATCATGGATACCGCTTCAACTGCACTAGGTAAAAAAATCCGTCGCAACGAAGACTGGTTTGATGGAAATGATGAAGTCCTGTAGGCAGCATTCGACAGACACCGAGAACTCCTGCGACAGCACAAAAGACGAAGTGGAAGCGTTGCGGTCATTAAAGCTAGTGACCTCGAATTGCGCAAGCTGTCTCGAAATATGAAAGACAAGTGGTGGCAGGACAAAGCTAGACACATGCAATGGCTCACTGATACAAACCAGCTGGGAGAGTTCTACAGTGAGGTTCGTAAGCTGATTGGTACAACCTACCATGCAAGGGTGCCTTTAAGGTCTCTAGACGGTAGTCACCTGTTGACGAGCAAGGAGGATGTACTAAAGCGCTGGGCTGAGCACTTCAATACTCTGCTGAATGTGGATCGATCAGCTGATCTACAAAGCATCAGTTTAATGCCTCAGCTCCCTTTTGCATTTGAGCTGGATGAGTCTCTATCGCATGACGAGGTTGCTAATGCCATCAGACAGCAACAAAACAAACGGGCGATTGGCATTGACCTTATACCGGGAGAGCTGATAAAATACGGAGGAGAGGAGTTGCACATATATGTGTGGGAACTATTTGTTCGCATGTGGGAGGAGGAGCGCGTTCCGGATACATTTAAAGTATCGCGCATAAGTGCTCTCTACAAGAACAAAGGTGACCGTTCGGACTGCAACTCATATCGCGGTATTTCGATCCTTACAGCCCCCGGAAAGGTCTTTGCGAGAGTTCTCTTAAACCGCCTAAAGAACTTGTCCGAAAAGATTCTGCCAGAAACCCAGTTTGGCTTCCGACCGGATCGAGGCACATGTGAAGCTATATTCTCTGTGCGTCAACTGCAAGAAAAGAGCAGAGAACAGGATCGTCAGCTGTACCTTTGCTTTGTTGATCTGGAGAAGGCTTTCGATAGCGTGCCTCGGGAAGCTCTATGGTTGGTGCTAGGTAAGCTCGGGTGCACAGAAAAGTTTGTGAGACTTCTCAGACTCCTGCATGATAACATGCAATGCTGCATTGCCGTAGACGGTGAACAGACAGACTTCTTCCCCGTTACCTGTGGGGTGAAGCAAGGATGCGTCTTAGCACCTACTCTGTTCGCCTTATACTTTGCGGTAGTAGTAAGAGAAGTCTTAGAAACTGTTTCTCAAGGAGTTTGCATCCGCTTCCGCACAGACGGCAGTCTTTTCAACTTGGCTAGACTTAAGGCTCGTACTAAAGTCTCATACGCCTTGATCACTGAGATCATGTATGCTGATGACTTGTGCTTCTTAGCAGAATCCCCAGACGGCCTGCAGCAGCTGATGTCCGCATTCCACCAAGCCTGTCGTAAGTTTGGCCTGAAGATCAGTGTCAATAAGACGGAGGTGATGTCCCTGGACATAGTCGGTCACGAGACACTGACCATAAAACTTGGTGAGGATGTCCTGAAGCAGGTGGATAAATTTCGCTATCTTGGGAACACTGTAACATCTAAGTGTGACCTTGATGCTGAGATCAATAGCAGGGTGGGTGCTGCAGCTGTGGCATTTGGTAAGCTATGTTCCAAGGTCTTCTGCTCGCATGATCTTAAGCTAGCCACGAAAATATCTGTTTACATGGCAATCGTGCTGCCAAACCTCCTATATTCCTCTGAGACGTGGTGTGTATACCGCCGCCACATTCGCACTCTGGATCGCTTCCACCTTAAATGCCTTCGTACCATCATGAAGATCAGACAAAGTGCGAAATACTGAAGTTTTGCGACGAGCCAATGTTGGTGGCATTGAAGCTTATTTAATGCGTCGACAGCTTCGGTGGTGCGATCATGTATCTCGTATGACGGAGGAGAGAGTGGCGAAGCGCATCTTCTATTCTGAACTGGTGGAGGGCAAGCGGAATCCCGGTGGTCCCCTCCTCCGGTACAAGGATGTCCAAAAGCGTCATATGAAGAGATGCAATATAGAGCCCTCTTGTTGGGAAAGTTTGGCAGCACAACGGCCAGAATGGCGCAGGATGGTAAACAGCCAAGTACGCGAGTTCGAGGCTCAGCGTAAAGCTGACCTTGATACCAAACGCGACCAGTTAAAGGCTCGCCCTCCTGCTGCCATAACATATCATTTTGAGAACGGCGTACTTACGTGTCCTCAATGTTCACGAAGTTTCGCCACGAAGATAGGCTACATAAGCCATCTTCGAGCACACCAGCGCCGCTTATAAGTTTAGGGGTCAATGTGGTCGCCATGGCCGAAACCGGTCGGACCAATCATCAACATCATCATCATCATCATCACCTACCTATTGGTGTCTGAACGCGATAACTACTGAGTCATTATCGCTTGAATCGCTTTTTTTTTGGGCAGTTGGGAAAGGACAATTAATACAATTTCTTGTACTTATTATGTACTGCAAACTATAGTTTTTAATCCAAAACATAATTGCGAGTGATGCTAATTTACAGAAACAGGAAAAAGGGTGGAGCGTCTACATTCGTACCAGTGGGAAGTATTGCATATCTTCTCATAATGACTGCGTTCCAGTAGAAATGAATTATAAATTTTTTTAATATACTTACATAAATTTAATAATAATTAAAATTTACTGTTAAGACTTACGAATTGTAACTTAACCTCTTAAAGCTTTTAATTTATTTATTCTAGATCGCCATTTGTATTATTTACCTGAACGCTCAAAACGCCCTATGATGCGTTCCATTTGGGTTTACGATTGTAACGCCCGAGAGTAAATAGAACGGGAAAACTCGCGATCGTGAGCGTGAGCGTTGTTAGCGCTTACTAGAACGCACTATATGTAATGATGAATATATCGTCCTAATTTCTTTTCTAAATCAAGGTCAACTATTTAAGAACTATAACTACAAAGTTTGATCAAATTCTATCGAGTAGTTTTCTTATGACGTATGCATATTTTGTTTATATAGAGAGAAAAGTACTTAAAGGAACCAACGGAAATGCCATCGTAGATGATAATAATCATATGCGGTGAGAAATAAACAAATATATTAGTATCTAAATCACATCGCACTTAAAAAAAAACCATTACGCGGCGCCGTAAAAACGGAAACAGTGTCCTTGCGAGTATGATGACATGATCAAACGTTTGCGTAATATGACTCAATGGGACATTGTCCGTCATCTATCTCATGATCATACATACGAGCTCATTAATCGGTCTTATCTATCATCACTACGTTTTATATTACTTTTCCTAGAACATGTTAAGTAATTGATGGCTTAATTATATTTCGAGCATCAATTTAAATAGGACTCCAATATTATTTAGGTTTTATTCGGTAACATGTGAAAGCATTCAGCGTTTTCTCGAACTGACTACGCTATTGACCTAGCAAAGTCTTAACAGCTTCACCGGACTACGCATTCAGCGATTTAATTATATTAAGTTTTGCTAACGGGTTCCCTCGTAATATATATTAGACCTATCAAGACCAGTATTATTTTCTATATGAAACGTACCTTATAACCTTTTCTATACCCTGACAACGATTAGACATATTCGCGAAGTTGCGTCCAAGGCAACAGTCTAAGCCGACAGTCGGCCCTTAGGTACCCTTGAGCTTGTTGCCAAGCTGCGAACTGCCTTAAACGCTCTTCTTAATAGTCGTGTGAAGCAGTGAAGGCCTGTCAAGCCAATGACGTAGTCAATTCGATTAAAAAAACCCTGACAATGTGTATGAAATTTTCATCATGAAAGGATGAGTAGTCAAGGCCTGAAAGAGTAACAAATAAAGTAACAAAGTTACATTTGTCTATAATATTTGCCAAGACGTAGCTTTTGCTGGAACAATTGCTCACCGATTTATGTCCTACTTTTAAATAATAGTAAATTTATAGCGTACCCGCGGCACTGCACTCTTTTTATATCATTATTTTTGTAGTAACTATTGTATACTATATATATTTTTTATTTTTTTTTATTTTAAAGTAAAAGGCGATCTTACCGCTAATAAATGTACAGATATAGAAGAAATAACATCAGTAAGGCCATTTAAAAGATCACACAGATATACACTTATATAATTATAATACATGCACTTAGTTGGTAGAATTATTTAGAAAAAAAATTGCTGGTGATAAATTTCTTGAGCTTGAGAGACCCTGTGTGAAAGAGGTCTATATCGAAGAATTTCGAGACGCTGTTAGTTTGGTTACTAGCTCTAATTAGAAATGAATTTTTTCTATAAGATGATTTCACTAGCGGTACGTGTAGAGGATATTTATTTATATTCATATATATATATATATATACTATTATATTAAATAATACTATTACGTATTGCAATAGTCGAATAATAGCAATACAGATATTACATATTTATTCTTTGTAATCAAATATATAGCTAAAATAGATATGATTTTAAACCTCTTTTTATAGTAAATTGTATTTACAAAGAAATCAATATCACGTGAGTAGCTGATCTACAGACAACCGAGAAACATGGCACTTTGTGTTCTATAAGAAAATAGTTTGAAAACCTGTGAATTTTAATATATAGACTAAAATCTAAACGAATGGGATAAACTATTTCAATTTATTTCGAAATAACATTATTTCTTAAGCAAAAAGCTCTTACATTTACTTAAGTACTTCAGCAATTTATTCCTAAAGTAAAATTCGCGTTTTATGATACATTCCTTAAAAGCAGATACGTTAAGGTAAATAAACTGAAATGTTTATGAGTACACTTACTCATCTGCGTAATAAAATAAGAGAATTTTAAACTAAAATCTTTCTTATATTTTTGTAATGTATAAGTGGTTGAGAAAATAAATTTAAGTTCATATTGGGAACAAACAACAATCGTTGATTTTAGTTGATTTTATGTAGTCCCAAAAAAACATATGTTTTCTTTACGGACCTATTTAGTAACCAACACATATTTTTTCGGAAATTATGTAATTTTCCCTGGCATAATTGTCGGCATTCAGAAGAACCACATTGAGTTTTTGACGGAATTTTGGCCTGTCATGTAGCGGATTTTATATTTTGTTTATAATCTTGTGTTATTTGCCTCTATTATGTAAATTGGTGGGAGCCACGACTTTAATGGAGCATTGAAATAATCAAATGACATTTATTGTGTAAAATGTGTTGTGATTTCCATTGAAACAAAACATTGACATTGGCAAATGATTTTGCGAGCCAGAATAAGAAAAAGAAGAAGTACCACATAACTTCACAACGAGATAGAATGTAATCGCAAAATTTTACCACATTCAATCTAATGGGTATTTCGTAATGATACTTTTGGAGAATTAACTAAGCCCATTAGATGATGAGATAAAGGGCACTCAGTAAAGTAATTTTCTTTGTAGTGTAGCGATGAAGTAGGTGCGGAGGCTCGCCGCGGCCGACCTGCGCCCACGGCTGACCCCACAACAACCTACGTTCATTTGAACCATGTTTACGGTCGCGTAATACGTTGTAAATGTATCTAGGAAGTGTTTCCACGATTTACGACCTTCGACCATCGTCTTTGTTATAGCTTTCGCTTCGTATTTATTTTTTCAATGGCCTATAAGCAATAACTTTGTGTGGAGTTACGAAAAGTCACCATATTTTTAATTGAAAAATATGACCGAAAATGTAATTTAGTATATAAATTAATAATTTAGAATAATCACTATAGCGAACTATATAAAGTCCAGTATATTTAAGGTTACTTACAGTATAAAGTGAACTTTTATAATTCACTATTTTGCAAACACAGTAAGAACATACACAAACATAATAAGATAGGCCTAAAACATTTATAATAGTACTATTGTTTCTGTAGGAAATTGATGATAGAGGCTAACATATTAGTTCGTCAAAGATTTAACAGATGGCAGTGTTTCATTCTTGTTTTCTTGTTTTGGCTCCGCAGAAGCATTTGCCAGTGTCAATGTTTTGTTTTAATGAAGATTACAACACATTGATTTGTGTTTATTTAAGTGATTATTTAAAAGTTCCGTGAAGATGGTGGCTCTTTTATTAGTTCTTTCCAGGGAGAATTCATGGCCCGTGGTATTATTTTCCATTCGTTCACTTACGCACAATAACCGAACTGTATTACGTAAAACACCACCAATATTACAAAATATAGAGTCAACACAAGATTATGAATAAAATACAAAATCCACTACATGACAGACCAAAATTCCCTCCAAAAACTCCCCAATGTATCATTATTCGTATTATGTTTTCTTAAATAAAATAGTCAATTTGAAACAACAAATGGCATGTTAATTAGCTTATGGTATTTCAGAAAAATAATGTTTTTCCGCATTTTTAAAAATAGTGATAAATCTCCTTATTCTATTTTCAATAAAAGGTTGAAAAGATTCATTCTGCTCGTCAACACACCGTACAAATCACCGAAACCCGCTCTCAAGAGTGCTCGATGACCCGGGATAATTGAAATGTCCAGCGTAATAGTGTTCGAAGCACGTGTGGCTCTGTGCCAAAATTCAAGGAGGTGGTATGGTGAAACATTCGACATTTTTATTACGTGAAATGTCTTCAGTTAAATTGAACTGTGTTTTCTATTTCGTTTACTCTTTGAAAGAACAGGCGGAATAATATCGAGAGATTTTTAATAATATTTAATGGTTTTTAATTTAATTATAGCAATTATATATGGTGTATTTATCAATGGTGTGTCATGTATTATTTTTTGTTACTTAAAGATTTTTTTTCTATTAATTTATGTTATATGAATATTCACCGACGATGTCCGTGTTTCATACGAATTCGCATTGAAAATCAGCGCTGCAGTATTATTGAGACTGCGGCATATTTCTGAATGGGGTTGCGGAACATTTTTGTATTGCGCTATAATTGTTTTATAATTTAATTGTATTGATTTGGTCCCAACAATAACACTATTTATTTCTTTAAATTAAGTTTTAAAATAAAGTATACTAAGTACCTTTGCGATAGCGGTGCAGCAGTAAATCAAAGGAAATTGTAGTTAGTCAGTATATATGAGAGTTAATATTTTATAGGGTTGAAAATTATCTTGTTATAATATGAAGAAATTGCGAGCCCGAGCGTGTAATAATAATTAAGGTTCAAAGTGAGTATAAGTTAATACTATGAAATTAAGTTTTATGCTTTTCGTTATTAGATTATATATAACTAACTATCTAAATAGTTGATGAATATTGATTTATTAAATTTAGTTTTAGTGTATAGAGTTTAGTGTTTGCCCACAATCTTATCTGAACTTAAATCACAATTTGGTTTATGACGGTAGACACTAAACCTAGAGGGTATTGGCTCTCAAGTGTAGCTACCAGAACATATAACCCATACCTTGAGAATGTTAGCTAGCCAGGCAAAGTTAGAGAAACTTCTATTTCCCTGCTATGGTTACATTACGATGTTTACGTTCACAGGAAACTCAGGCACATTCACAGGGTTTCAAATATGGTCGATCGATCAACGCGGTATCTGAACCCACTAATCACTGGACCATCATAGCTTCAAGTTCAAATATTCTCGTGAAAATGGTTTTATTGTTTCATACGTACTATATGTTTTATCCGTATTTATTCTGGACTGTTTTTATTGTTATTCTTTCATTGCTGCCTAAGTAAAACAGACCTTTTACCAATTTTATTTTACCTCTTTAAATTTTATTATCATTTTTGGTTAGCCTTCTAAAGAGAAGCGTGATGATATGTCGTCTAGAAAGACTCTAAGACCTCTATCCACCAGCGAGTGTTTCACCAAACGAGACTGTTGTCATCAGGTGACTGTTTAAAGAGTCATATCGTTCAATCGTGTGATAGTCCATGATCACATTTAAAATATAAAATAATGCTTCCATAACAAGTACTAATTAACAACAAAGAGAATCTTAGTTACAGTTCCAAAACTTTTAAATATACGGGTACCATACTTTTAAACGTAAAAAAGTCACACCGAGGTTCAATGAACAAAATTGAAGGTACGCTTTTCAAGGTTAATTATTACATAACTGCTTATTGTGGGATTGCAGCACTGTCAAATATAGGGAAGCAAGACGGGGACTAAGACGCGGGACGCGGGTTGAAGTGATTCATCGTGTCGGTATTTATTATACCAGTTCATTTTGCGTAAATCACCTGATGTTGAGTGTATATCAGTTTTGCATTTTTCGATGATTAGGTAAAATATTAAGCATCTATTTTTTAAATGATTAAGAGCCAGAAGCGGCTACTCAGTAACCGTTATGAATAATGCGATTCAACAGGTATAATTTCTCACTATTTTTAATAAAAGAAAATCACAATGTCATACAGGAGTAAAATATTAAAATCAACGATACAAGGAATAAAAGAAGAAATAAATTAAACTATATTAAATTTAATGACGTAACGTTCGATTTATTTATGTCCATACCTCTATAAAGGTCGTCGAAACAGTTTTTTTAATTACCGAGTGTCAATTTGTATTTTAAATTTTATATATAATTGCTATCAAAGATATTACGAATATATGTAATATCATTGAATTACTATAGCAAAACAAAAACCATGTCAATTATAAGATAAATGTTCAATTTTCATAAATACTTGTACCAATCTCTTTGTATAAAACCACTGAATTTCGCAAGCAATAGATACAGAATACAATGAAAATACTTAAAGCATAATTGACTTACCTTGTTCTCTAAAGTGCCGCGATTTTCCAATGCGTACATAATGGCTCTGGAAACTTTTGTTTCAAGTTCTCTCAGCGCTGTGTCCGCGTCAACTCTCGTCAGTCGCTCCACGCCTTCCACATAACCAGACCACGGGCCGTCAAGTTCCACAAGCAGAGACCCCATACACCTGTTAACGAAAATCAATAAGGTTTTATTCCAATAATTTTAGTACGAGCAGGATTGGTATAAAATAAATGTTGAAAAAGTCATAAGGACTGCCCGCAGAAGTGAAAACTCACGAGGGAACAACTCTTGAATTTTTAAATTAATTATAATGTGATGAATTATTAAAATTTCATAATTTGTTTATAGAAATTAAGTATGTTATTACATTTGTCTGGTTTTCACGTCTATTGGCACACAAAGCAATAATTATATATATTCTTATAAAGTTTATAAATAGAACAAATCTATAATGAGCTGCAAAATATCAATAATAGGTACATACATGTACACAGGCCGCTATACCGCGCGTCCCTAGTCAGACGCAAGCCGCGCAAACTCAATGCGACCGGTTACGCTTACTAGCATGTCATGACACCGATTTTAAGTTTATCTTCTGCCAAAAATACCCTACAACGCGCCTGAAGAAATCTTTTACTTCAAAAATTGTGTGTAATTTATTTATCAAATTCAGAATTCGCCAAGTGATCTCCCAGTGCGCCAAATTCGACTATAATTGATAATTTTGTCATATTCAATATTACTGAATTTTTGTTGCTTACGAGTGTATAAATACTAGCTTTTGTTCGAGGCTGGACTCGCGTTAAAATATAATTGATCTATTCCTCAGGAACATTATATTTTTTCGAGATGAAAGGTATCTTACCTCCTTTTGTGATATTTCGTAATAATCGTTTGGTAGTTAAGACATGAAAACGTAACAGATAAACAAACTCACATACACATTTATAGAACTGGGTAGGATTAGTCTACGTAAATATCGTTAATTAAAACGAATAAAGATTTATAAATAAATTGAGAGTTATCAATAGCTAATAAATAAAGAAAATTAGTTGACAAACAGAAGTAAACAAGGAACTGAAATATTTTTCTTTGTCTATTTATAAATAGATATTTAAGGTTCACAACAATACACAGCTCAAAGTAAGATCTAGAAGTATTAAATTTTTCATATAATTTATTTATAAGAGTTAAGAGTGAGTAAGCGTTTGAAAATTTATACTCCTATGGGAGTTAGATAGAGAATGGTCCTTAAAATGTTAATGTGCACACGGCAAGTATCGTTCTAGGCTTACGAATGGTAAGACATAGTAATTCAATGGTAATACGCTACTATAATATACCGGGTGTAACAACTCCCGTAGTAGCTTGCTTAGGCGTATCGCGTTCGGGATCATATACCCAATAATAAAGTGGGATTGCAGTGTGTATATATACTCATCTGAATTACCCCTTACAGACGACGACAAAGCTGTACAAAATAAGTTTATTTTGATTTTTGGATTTCGGAATTTGCCAGCTGCTGTGACGCTATACATTTTGAACTGTAGATCGCTCGTCTTTTACCGTTGTTCTTTTATCCCATTGTGCTTACCATTTGTTACAGTGCGGTCAATTTGACATGCGATAATAAAAAAGATCTTGGCATAAAATTGGCAAATAATAAACCTCATTGTTTATATAGTCTGTAATAAATTAATTCTAATATAGTCGATAGACAACGTGCAGACTGACTAAAACATATAAACGTGTCTCAATTAAAAAAAAAATATTTGTACATTAGATTACCGAAGCAGCTAACCCATTTATCAAGACCCAATATTTAAATCAAAATTAAAGATATTTTTCAAAATACCCCGTATTACAATTTGACTGAACTATAGCATCATGAATAACAACTAAATATATGCTTTGTAATGACATGTAAAAAAAAAACATTAATATGCTTTAAGTATAAGATACATTGTTAGATAAATGACGTTTCATATAAAATTACCTGTTATGTTTTGAAAACTAAAGAATTATGAATTACGAATTATGACGATCAGGCGAACTCATAGAAAAACACTAACTCTCATGTTGTTATCATTATCTCAACACTAACTACAAACAGATGGTCTATATTTAAACGACGATGACAAACCACACGAGTGTAATGTAGTCAGTAATTTCAGAGCAAATTACACTGAACTATGTCACTCAATTCTTTACACCGCTATTAAAAATAATTGCAATATCTTTCTATAAACTAATTGTACCTAATTTAACTGAGAATAACTCTTAAACTATTTTAAAGTGGTCGTTGTAAAATTGTTTTCTGCTTACTTTATGATGCTTTTACTGCTAGGGAGTTGAAGCTAATTAGCTTTGAAGTAATGAACCTCTTTAGAATTCAGCGAAAACAGATATTTCTGAATAAAATTACACTATACAAGCAATTTAATTAGTAGACTGAATTATATTTCAATTAAATTGTTGGATTTTAGAAGTGTTTTCATAAAAAAAAAATAATAAAACAATAAAAAATCAAATAAACTTTGTGACAATATTTTGGGAATAATTAAGGGAATCAAATTCAAATCGTACCTCAGGTCTCTACCAACAAAAACAACGTGTTGAAAATTATCGGACGGTACAACATTTATGATATATTTAAGCTATTGAAGGTCAAACTTTAAGTTAAAAGTGCCCTAATTCAAATCGTCATTTAATAGATGAGTGGTATAAGAGTTCACACAGAATAAACCTACAAAATAATTCACGTAACTAACTGTACGCAGTGTTTAAAGTCTAATAATATAAGACTTCTAAATAATTGGCTCATGAATTTCGTCCAGTTTATGATACCTGACAAGATTATAGAACAAACAGCCTTGTTAAGAGCAGTTACTATCAATCATAAACTAGTAGGTATATGATGGCATAGAAGCAATTTCATATGTAACAACTATGATTATCGACCAACTGTGAAAAGCGTGCTTACCCTCGGGCGATGTTTAGACAATAGTTCCGACAAGGTCTCGTGTCGTGTCCAGCGCACCGAGGACATCCACCGGCGCGGAGCAGTTTGTTTGAGCATTCTTCGTTCGCGCTCGATACTATATGTTCTGTAGTCGCCAGCGCACCAGCACCCACCGCCAACATCTCTAATAGTATTCTAGCCGCTTCCAATGATTGCGACAATGATGTACCCAGCTTAAAGGAAAATATGTTTGCATAATTCTCAAAAAAGACAGTGTTGTTCATCTATCAGCAAAATAAATATCCTAAACAACTATGCACTTTAACATGGGATAACATACACACAGAATCTTAACTGACATTAAAGAATTTTATGATATAGTAATAATGTAAGTTGGCAGAACTCGACGGGCTAGTGTTAGAAGATCCTGTAGGTACAATATCGAAAACTCAAGAGTTGTATTACAATTTGAAATATTAATTAATGTCAATAACATTATAAGTAAAAGGGTGTAGATACGTTACCTATATAACACTTAGACAAAACAAATGGTACGATAACGCACACATACGTAAAGTAATATCGTAACGCTACACTGTCTTAAATAAAATGTGGAAGTAAGATGGCATATTCTCAATATCGGTGGTGAAAAAGAATTAGTTATATGTTGTTTAGATTCGGGCGGATTAACGGGCCAACCGTGAAAAATAAGCTAGTTAGCCAAGTTTTAAGCATGCACTGTCAAAGCGCTTATGATGTATTCACAACTTTATGGTTATAATATAATTGAATTAATGTACTTGGATACAGGTGTACGAGAAACTTCTATATCAAAAATCACTTCATTCAAATTATAGTCACCTGTTGAGGTATTTCTCCAAATGGTTGAACAGCGTCATACGCTTCCTTTAAACACGCTTCGTACTCCGGCACAAATTGCTTCGAGTCCAGCCGTAGAACATTGTGATATGCCACCGGGAATATATCTCGGAAGAATTTTCTTGCGCTGGCCATTAGATCTTTGGGTGGACGAGAGTTCAAGCTGCTCTCCATAATGTCACGTTCAGGATTCGATCGTAGTAACATTCGGATGTCATCGTAGAAGGAAGCGAGCGGCGCATGAGTACGCGTCGCGTGACCTCTGTACAACTGAGTGAACAGTACAGCTGTTTTGTTTTGAGATTGGTGTGATAGGCCTAGGAGGTGTTCTGTTTGGGCAAAAAAATAACAACAATTAATAGATTATTCATTTTAAGTAATAGTACCTGGACAACCGACTCTAGATCGGTTCTTTAAAAAACATTTTTAAATTAAAATAAACCGTTGGGTTTGCCATACAAAATTAGCAACTTTGTACAAAAAAAAAAGAGAAAAAATATTTAAAAAGAAATCTTTTTTGCTGTCACTAGGATTCGAACTGGGGTTAGATGGATTTTAGAAACAGCCGATTTCCATTTGAACTATTTTTAATTTGACAGCGGTGGCAAAATTAATCTTTATATTCTAGGTTTTTTTTATATCATAGGAGTGTAGGTGGGTCTCCGGCGCTCTCACTGACCGAATGAAACGCAACAATGCCAGCACTGTTACTTTACGTTATTTATATTTTTTCATTGCCTAAAAACTCTGTTAAAAAATTCTATGAATTAAATCTAGCTAGATCGATTTATCGTCCCCGAAACCACCTACATACTAGGTTTAACGGAAATCGCTGACGCCGTTTCCGAGATCCTGAATATATAACAATATAAAAATATACAACAATTGCTCGTTTAAGGGTATTAGAAGATAGATAGATATGTTCTGACAAATTATGTGGGACGTGTCCCGATACATAAAAAAGTGCAACTTAAAATTAATATTAATCAAGAAAACAAATGATAATTAAACCAGTAGATATTCTGTTCGGTTGAAAGAATAATAACAATCAACTGATAGTTCATTATAATGTGTAACACGTCCAGTTACATTAAAAAGTACAATTCAACATTAATATTAATTAAGGAATAAAATTATAGTGTTATCTTAGAAATTGTAGTATTGAATTGCAATTGTAATTTTAGTGTGGTTGAATTAAAATTGTACCTAGAAGGTGTAAGTCGTAAACGTAACGATCGAGGCATAAAAAAAGAGAATCGACTGACAAAGGTAGGAGAAGAAAAGATACTATACTATTTAAAGTTCGCCAATTTTAAACATGAAACTTAAACTTTAAATTTTATTTACTTTTCTTTGAAAAATATCACCCTACTTTATGCACATTGTTGCGAAAAATTCCGCAGAGAAAATTCGTATATCACACCGTTTGAATCTATGAGAATTTCCAACGAAGCAACTCACACAGGCAACATTAACATCAAACTTTATTAAGTCCAAAGGGATTCTTTTGTATTTACACTACAGTTCTCGTGTACATTTAACTTAATAAACTCACACAAGAGTTTGTATGTTATAAATTAAATTCGTAATATTAACATAGCTTGTGTAAATACGTAAAGTATTAACAAACATCCCTTGGGAGCGCTCACCGTTCACCTGCTTAGTATCGTGGTAGCGTAGATGTAGTCTTTATCTTGTAGGAATTCCAAGGTCGGGTACAAAGGGATTTACTTTAAGCTACATGTTTAAATAAAAGTAACTTAAATAAGGATTTATTTATGTAATCACAGCTTATTGAGGCTACTAACTTCTGATCATATTTATCACTAGTGGGTTTTTTTTAATATCTCTCTGAATTAAAAACATATACGGTGTTATTACAAAAAAGTTAACTAAGCATTAAATACTTGCTTTAAAAAGGTTTTGTCCTAAATGCACCGCGTTCGCCCGAAGCAAATTCGTGTTATCCTTTTTTCGCATGTCTAACCTGACCTAACCAAAGCGAGACAAAAAAGCAAGATGGCGAACATTCATCGACCGCGGTGCATCTAAAACGTAATCTTTTTAAACCAAATATTAAATGCGTATTTAACTTTTTTTATAATAACACCGTTACTTCACGTCGGTGTTTCTGTGGGTCGGGTGGTACTACCCCGGGCGAACCGACCCATTAATGCTGCAACCAGCCATAGCTTGAGCGTGGCTCTACCACCTACAAAATGTAATAATATAAAAAGAACACGGCGAAATTCAATGAAATAATATTTAGAAAAATAAATCTTATAAAATCATTATTATATACGCGTGTAATCTAATACTATTATACCTCACATATATTATTCAAGGTATGTTTAATTGAAAATAAACTTTTTACGAACTTTTTGTCTCGTTGAAAGAGCAGTAAATCTATAAGAGTCGTGTAATCTATCTATATATATAATACCTTTAAACGAGCAATTCTTGTATATTTTTATATTTGTATATATTCAGGATCTCGGAAACGGCGTCATCTATTTCCGTGAAACTTAGTATGTAGATAGTTTCGGGGATGATAAATCGATCTAGATAGATTTTATTCATAGAAAACTTTTTTAACTGAAATTTCAGGCAATGAAAAAATATAGAATATGAGGGTCAATTTCGCCGCCGCTGTCAAAACAAGAATAGCTCATATGAAAATTGGTTACTTCGAAAATCCGTGTAACCCCAGTTCAAATCCGAGTGTATACAATTTTTTTTCTTGTAAAAGTGATAAAAGTAATTTTGTAAGATAAACCTAGCAATTTATTTTAATCTAAAAAGAACCGAGCTAGGCTCGGTCGTCCGGGTACTGTTATGTAAATTGAGTGTGTAAATACGTTGTACAATGCACGGGAATGGTAGTAAGAGCTCCCTCGATAGGAAGCCCTTGAATGCGTTGCTTGCGCGATACAGTGGCACACAAATATACATCACCGCTACAACACTACACAATCACCCCCACACACTGCACGCCACACGCTTACACATGAAAGTGGAAGGGTTTAATTTTTTTTCCCTTATCGAACTGAAAAACTCTCAATTTTCCGATGATAAATATATGGAGGAGTTGTTGAGGCGTGTATGCTTGGTACACATATACGTTTCAACAACTCATACGTATATGAATAGTTAGCTAGGTTAGCTAAGATAGGTCGCGATTTTGCATGCAACAAGCAACAGCCAAGCCGAGGTGTGCCGTGTACCCTTGAGCTGGTTGTCAAAATAAAATCGGCTGAGTGCCTTAAGCGCCTTAGTAGTCCGGTGAAGCTGTTAAGACCTTGCTGGGTCAATAGCGTAGTCATTTCGCCATCACTACTTCGAACACGGTAATAGTAAGGCATACTTAATTTAAATTATCACATTCATGCGAATAAATGATAAATACGTGAATTATAATAACTATCATAATATATTCTACATAAATGAATGAAGAAAACAAATGGAATATACGCAAATAAAAAAATACATTAATCTTTAGAATTTGAATTAGTTACATCGTTTTAATGCTACGTTTATATTCAATTTCCGTCATTTACAATAACGCACGAACGGAGATATATGGCCGTTTATACTTTACGGTCCTTTTTTTTTTTTTTTTTTTTTTTTTTTTTTTTTTTTTTTTTTTTTTTACGTGGGGAAATCCCTTATGGATACCCACCCTCCCGGGGGAGAGGATGGGTTATGTCCGGCTTGCACGGACTAAAACCCCACGGTGTACCTACAGACCGTAGTGTTGGGGCGGCAAGGGATCGGTCTAAGCTATTCCCCTTAGATAGCCGCCCCAACGGTCCGCCCGGCGGAAGGTGTCCGCCGGGCTCCTGCCTATAGAGAGGCAGCTGGGTACACACCAGCTGCCTCCCCTCGTCCGCCGGACCTGTGCAATGAGGGGATGAGCCCCCCGACTACATCCCCTCAGGTCCGGCTACGGTGGCAAGAGGAGTTGGGCAAAGCGCCGCCTCCTCCTGCCGATCCTCCGTTGGCGAAGACGGCCACTGAGGGGATCCGCCTCGCGGGCCCTCTCCGCCGCCTCCTTTTGCGAGATGACTTCCTCGCAAAAGGAGGCCACAGCTCGCCACGCCTGCTCGCTGCCGAGCATAGACGAGACCACGCTCGGCAGCGACAAATCCTCTCCTACCGCCACCGCCAGAGTGCGGCGCTCCACCTCCCACGCAGCACACTCAGAGAGAGTGTGCTGCGCGGTATCTTCCTCGGCGCCGCACTCATGGCAGGCGGCGGTCGGCTCCCTGCGAGCGATCCGATGCAGGTACCACCCGAAACAACCGTGTCCGGTCAGCACCTGCACCAGCCTGAACGACAGGGAGCCCCATCTCCTCCCAATCCACTCCCGCAGGACCGGGCGGACGGCGTCAACGGTGTGCGTCCCGAAGCGCGCGTCCGCCAGGTCCTGCATCCACCTCCCTATAGCATCCTCCCGCATTTCCCTCCTTTTAACTTCTATCTCCCTGGGAGCCGGAGGCTCCCCACTACGCTTCCTCGCCGCCGTGAATTCGTACACGGCGGCGAGCACCCCAGCTTCCAGCTCCCAGGGAAGGGAGCCGGCGAGCGTAAAGGCCGCCGCCGATGACACCGTGCGGTATGCCCGGATTGCCCTCAGTGCCACCGTACGCTGCGTACTGCGCAGCGCCCGCACGTTGGTGGCACCGAGGGCATCAGCCCAGACCGGTGCCCCGTAGGCGGCCATCGCCCACACGACTCCCATGAAGAGTCGACGGCACCCGGCACCCGGCCCCCCAATATTGGGGAGCAACCGGCCGAGTGCCGCCGCCGCCCTAGCAATTCGCGGCCCGAGCCCCGCAAAGTGGGGCTCGAACCGCCAGCGCCCGTCAAGGGTGAGGCCCAGGTACTTCATGTGGGCACCCACCCTGATCCGGGCGCCCTCCACCATAATGTGGGCCCCAGGTGGTGGCCCCCGCCGAGGCCCATGAAAGAGTATGGCCTCGGTCTTCTCGAGGGCCATAACTTCATGTATAAATCTCTGACGTTCAGTACAACACGACGATACGGCTCGGTGGTTTAATATATAATAAGTTTCGTTTGGGATTCGAGACCTCTAGACGTCCTCCGTCTGGCGTCAGTTGACTATTATGCTATATTATAATGCTGGGTGGCTTTGCTTATGATATTATTAAAGTGTTTCCATTAAAAATTTTAATCATTTGCCAGTTGACAAGATTCACCGAAACTCAACACAACAGATATAATGTTTAAATCATTCTGATATCCAATAATATTCCATAAAGTACCAATACTTGCCTTTGACATTCAAGGTTGATATTCGCAAACGAGGCATCACGAATGTTGTATAGAAATGTATTTCGCTAAATGCGAACTAAGAATGAGCTCGGTATCCCTACAATGCCCCTAATATTTACTTGCAGATTAACATCCAGATGAAATCATAGTACAAACCGTTCAAGTTAATAATGTAGTTGTAAATAGCAATGGTGGCTGGAGGGGTATGTGTTTGGCTTATTTTCGAGAGAGAGGGAAGTAGAGATTACGTTTAGGAATATTTATTTATTTCCTTTCTTTTTTTCGTATATGTATTTGTTAACAAGTGAAACACTTTATAAAAAAATATGACAATATTTCTATGCTAATATTATAAAAAAGCAAAGTTTGTGAACTTGTGATGTTGTAAAGGATAATCTCAGGAACTACTGGTCCGATTTAAAAATTTCTTTCAATGTTATATAGCTCATCTATGAAGGAAGGTTATAGGCTTATATATCATCACACTAATCCCAATGAAAGCGGAGCCCCCATTAAAAATGTTTCAAAATCGGGATATTTTTCCCTCTTTTCAGCTTCCGCTGTGTGCGTTAGCTTTTTTTTTCGAAATGACTACGCTATTGACCCAGCAAGGTCTTAACAGCTTCACCGGACTACAATCAGCGTTAGCTCAAAGTATCTATTACTACGCAAACGAAGTCACGAGCAGGGACTAGTACGTAAATATAGGAGGAGGTAAAAGTTTTGCTTACTTTTACTGACAATGGGTAACATTGTTATAATTCTGCTTCCTTAATACTTGTATACAGTACTTCGTTATTAATATACATATATTGAATAACCTATATTGCGATATGGTTTCCTCTAATGCCCATCTCAGTGGATACCACCCTCTAGTAGTCTGTCGTCAAACAACTATTATAGCTGTATTTCGAGAGGTGAATTAGAGAGTCAGCTTTCCTTTCGATTTCACGTTTTACCGTCTTAAAACACAGAATTTAGTAACCTAAGAGACCTATAAACAATAAAAGGCTCATATTTCTGCCATTTACGTTTCACAGAAAACGTTACTATCTCAATGATGACTAATAAAAAAGGACTAAACTATAGTAAACTGTGATTATATATAAGTACTATATTGTATCGTTAGGAGCAAGAGTGTGCCTTACAAAAGTCCAACTATGAATCTAAACCATTCTCGAATTCACTGGAAAACGCACACAAAATTTCATCAAAATCGGTCCAGCCGTTTAGGTGGAGTTCAGTGACATACACACGTACAGAAGGAATTTATATATAAAAATATTCATTAATGTATTCAATCGAGATCAAAATCACTTTATTCAATTTAGGCCCTAAGATGGCACTTATGAGCTATTCTAAACTTAAAAAAATTTTAAGTTTGATTTTAAAATACTAAAGGAAACCCAAAAATTGCAAAAATTAAATGGGACATGCACAAAGATTTTCAAAAGTTTTGTTGGATAGATTCTACAATTTATTTATTTTAGAATTTGGAAGAATATTTTCATTGAATTGGTGAATTTTAATGAATTGGTTAATTAAAACTCATGTATGAATTAATTAATTGTTACTTATAAGTCAAATTGAAATAAAAAATATCAACGTTGATCAAGTAATTTATATTACTTAATAAAACACGTCAATTTTCTGTAATTAAGTAATTAGTTTGATGAATAAAGATGATCCAAATTTCAAGGCTCTTCGCAAATTGAAATACTTTCATAATGAGAAAAGGGAATTTTATACTTATCTGATAGCTGAAAGAACCTTTCAAATTAATTAAACTAATGCGTTGACTTCACATCTTAAAATTTAATAAGTAATGTAAGATAACATACACAATAAGTAATATAAATATTGTAATAAAATAGTAACAAAAATAATAGAATCAAAACAAAATTTAAGAATAAGCATTCAAATAATGAAAAAGACAGAGATTCTATATTCTTAGTTTTAAACAACAGACTATTCTGCAAACCACATGATTAAGGCAACAACATTAGTAATAAATTCTATTTCCACAAACGAAGTCAACGAACGATGAGATATTTTTATCATATTTTAACCAATTTAATTAAAAATCAAATTGCCAGATATATAGACATTGTTAGTTAGAATAGAATTGAGGAAAATGATTGCATGAAACGAGGTTTTGAGAATATCCCTTCCCAGTAGCATAACATTCATTCATTCTATTACGAATATACCTTTTTTATATCATAGGAGGCAAACGAACAAGCGGGTCAGCAGATGTTAAGTGATCACCACCGTCCACAGACACCAGCAACACCAGAAGAATCGCAAGTGCACTGCCAGCCTGTGTTGGTGGGGAAGCGGGAAGCGGCAAGGGAAAGAGAGGGGAGTGAGAGGTAGGAAGCTGGGCCTCCGGCGCTCTCACTGACAAATAATTTATCTGAAACAAGCGGGTCTGGAGGATGTTATCCTGCCTTAATAATACAAAAAAAGACAAACTATACACCAAAACCTTCTTTATTAATCACATTATCTAGGAGTGAAAACCGCACGAAAATCCGTTCAGTACTTTTTGAATTTATAGCGAACAGACATACAGACAAACGTGACAGAGGACTTTATTTTATAATATGTAGTGATAATATCCGCATTTTGTTTTAAATCACGCTAGTTGCTAATATTCAAAAGTTGAAAATATTAGGATTTTAAAGTAACTTTTTAATTTGAAAAAGAAAAGAACTAATTATTGTTCGAAAAAAGGTGGCAATATGAATAAGTAGATAATCACTACTTACCTGCAAAATATATACAGAATGGCTGAATATTATTCTTTGAAACTTAGAGGTATAGAAGTAATTAATGTCTTTAAAAATAAAGAAATCCTTCTGAATATTAAACGGTTTGCATTAACGCTAGAGTGCTGTGCCACCCCAAAGCGCAAAGGTAAATTATTTTAGTGCTCTAATGAGAGTCCGCGCGTGTGGTCCCCATAGATCCTCAGGCACTCTCGGGACAATAGTATAAAAGGCAGCTCTCGTCGTCGAGCCCACTCTGATTATTTCCTCTCCGAAGCCGGGGTTGGAAGTGGAGCTCATTGTTTCATACTTGTCAGTAGCAAAAAGGTCGTCGCTCCTATTTTTTAAAAATAATAATGGTTAGTTCATCTACGCGGCATTCTTTTGATGCATATTGTAAAAATGAATCGGTTAAGCGTTTAATATTTGGATGGAATCCAAGAAAGCGGGAGATTAATATGGACTGAAAGAGTGATGTTATAGTCTGACGATAAAATAAATGAGATTTCTGACAAATATAAGGTATTTGCTAATTTTTTATTTTATGTAATTCATATATTTCCTAAATGTTACAGGTGTATCTGTAGTAAAAACAGGGTCGATAAAAGATAAGCCATTAGTACAATTTGGCGACTTATATTAACTCCATATTTTGTAATATGCCTAGTATCTTACGTAATATAGTCCGGTTATTCTGCACAAGTGAAGTGAACTGGAAATAATGCCAGGGAGCATGAATTCTGAGGTGCCATAAAAACTCTCTGGAAAGTTCTAACAAGGGGCCATTATCTTGTTAGAATACTGAAATTATCGCAAGTGACTTGCATTACTAGAACCTACTCAAAAATGACAGTAATAATGTAGAAGATTGGTTGCCAAAAGTAGAACAAAAACTACCCATAAATACTTACATTTATTAAAGTAGTAATAATTGTTGTGTCCCTATACAATTTCACATTTGTATTTGTATTTTTATGTACATTTTTTTATATAAAGTTGTGATTATCTCATTACCGAGTAACAATACCTTCACGCTTTTAAATAACACCAAATTCCATATAAATTAAAAGTCTTATATACCGTTCCAAAATAAACTTTTAGAGCCCCTCATTGCATTTAATTTGGCACCGAACTAGCTAGCGGTAAACTTCGAAGTATAGCGAGAGCCTAGTTATCAGGGTAAAATTGCGGCGTTATTTCGCGGCTTAACAAGTATATTTGCTAACAACTCATGCCCATGTCTGTGCTATATTGAAGCTGTCGCTCGATGTTTACTCACTTGTGATGCGGGAGCACAGCGTGGAGGATTTTACTTTAAGCTTTGTATATATTTCTAGTATTATATATTATAATAAAGAAGTAATCGAAGCATTTTTGGTAATTACTAAACATTTTTATCTAATGAATATCATAGAGTATGCAGTTTATTTTTTATCAAATAATAAGAACCTCAAGATCATCCATAGCATTGTACTCGTAAACATGATTACATTGAATCGTTACGTGTGCTAATGTCCTTCACTGATGCGACAGTGATAAGCGAATATTGGATAGGTTTATTTATTAAAAAATTTAAATTGTATCTACAAACATAAAATAGTATTATTCACTTTTTAAATTATTCAAGTTTAATTATTTTCACATTAAATAGCACCTTAGACATAAATTTCAGTATAAAATAAAATTTTAAAGAATAGTCAATAGAATCAAGAAACATGTTTACGTTGAAGTAAGGGCATTTTATGAAATATGGAGTTAATAGTAATAATTCAGAATTAATTATTTTGCATTAGCAATATAATTTTCTTGACAATGTATTACTATTTAGACATGACTGCCTAAAAATCTGAAAATGTTGATCTAGTAATGTTGTTGTTATTTATTTCTACATGAAATAAACTTCTGCAAATGTTTAATTTTAAATATGTATTTACAAATCACTTCGTAAAGTACTAATAGCTTGAAAAATTGTATCATATTTAACCACGATAATATCTCGTATAACAACGAGTGTCATCTATTTGAAAAATCAATGTTTCAAGTCGTTATGTTTATAGTCGATTCTGCTTTTCTAATAAATATTATAGCGGTTTTCACTCAAATAATGTAAAATTTATTCTTGATTCTTGAAGATATTCTTTATTCAATTTAGGCTCTGAAAAGGCGCTTATGAAAGTCAAAGCTACCACCGGTTCGGAAAACAACTTAGTCATTGAGAAGAACCGACAAGAAAATCGATCTGGTTAATCTGTTCATCTATACTAATATTATAAAGAGGTAAAGTTTGTGAGTTTGTGACGTTGTAGGGGGTAATCTCAGGAACTACTAGTCCAATTTGTTAAAATATTACAATGTTATATAGCTCATTTATCGAGGAATGGCTATAGGCTATATATCATAACACTAAGACTAATATGAGCGGAGCACCAATGAAGAATGTTTCAAAAACGAGGAATTTTTCCTCTTAAGAGCTTCCGCTGCGTATTAGAAATAAAGAATATCTTTCTAGTGTTACATATTTTTACAAAACATAAATATTTACGTTTTAGTGGATGCACCGAGAGGAGCATCTAGATGTCACAATCGTTTACATATAATAGTCACCCTATAAATAGTCTTTAGATATTAAAACCCGCTTGAGATGTTTTTGAACTCACTATCCGTCAAATCGGTAATCTGTTTTAGGATTTTGTTATTAAACCTAACACTATTACCTAAAAATACACAATTACATGATACTTTACAAGTTTTATCGTTTGACCAAAACCTCGTCTGATATTAAATGATGACGCGGTCTAAGGTTGTAAGCACGCCAAGCCTAGAGAGGACTGGACTGCCTCAAGAGCCGCTACCGGAACACACCAACAGATAATTGGATACAGATTTTCAACAGAGAAGGTGGTAGCTAGCTAAGCGGACTTAGGGACCCTAACACCATGTTTTTTATGCCACTGGAGGCAAACGAATTGGGTCACCTGATGTTACGTGATCACCACCGTCCATAGACACCAGCAAGTCGCAAAGTCGCAGGAGTCGCAAGTGCGTTGCCAGCCTGTGTTGGTTGGGAAGGGGGAATGGAAGGGGATGGGAGAAGAGAGAGGGGAGGAGGTGGATATCCGACGCTCTCACTGACTGACCAAAACACAACAATGCAAGCACTGTTACTTCACGTCGGTGTTTTTGTGGGTTGGGTGGTACTACCTCGGGAGAGCCAACCCATTCATGCTGAAACCAGTAATAGCTTCAACGTGGCTCTATCACTTACAGAACCGTGTTATGATTTCAGCGCGCAGTTTTCCTTTACCAGAAGCTTCAACTCCGTTTCAAGAATTGAAACCCACGTCTGTCGACACTGTGTCAGTCACTGAATTCGTTACCAAGTAAGCCATCATCACTGCAAACCTACCAGACATTAAATAATTATAGAACTAATTTGTGTTATTAGTTTCTATTCTTTTTAATATACCGTAAAATTAGTAGTGGTAGAACCAGGCTGAAGCTATTACTAGTTTCAGCATGAACGGTTCGGCTCGTCCGGAGTAGTACCACCCTCCCACAGAAAACCGACGTGAAGTAACAGTGCTTGCATTGACGCGTTTCGTTTGGTCAGTGAGAGCGCCGGAAGCCCATGGCCCCTCTCCCCATACCCTCCCCTTCCGCCTCCCCCAAACACAGGCTGGCGACGCACTTGCGACTCCCTTGGTGTTGCTAGTATTTATGGACGGCGGTGAACACTTAATAACAAGTAACCCACCAGTTCGTTTGCTCTTATAATATAAAAAAAATCATATATAATTAAATCTAAATACTATTACTAGAATAGAACTTGACTTCATAAAACTTTAAGTTATCGACAAATTTGAGAAAAAATGAAATTTATGTGTATTTTAGGCTTTGCGTATATCGGTTTAAAATCTAACGCTCACCACACTTCAGGGTTTACGTTGGAGGAATAGATTTCTAATTCGTAAAATAGACCACTAAAACAAAACAATTGCTACTACTTCAATACAAAGTGGAAACATTTTGGGATAGTCTTCGCTAGCTTCCTATTTGCCGCCACGTTCAAGTGTTAGTCAAACAACCATACATCAGATGTACTTTGTACATATGTGCTCCCGTATCGCCATTATTTCATGTCTGTTTGTACCAAGGTTTATTGTTGTTGGAGCTCGGGGCACGCCGCCCGTAATTGCGGTAGGCTCATGTTTGTACATCTCTCGTGATCTGTTGCATCTGGTGTTCTTTGTATTAAATCGGCATATTGATAAATAAATACACGTGTTCATTCAACTGTACGACGCCGTATCGTTGGTTAACCGCATTTTGATGTGTCGAGTTCTGGATACATTTAATATTAATATGAAAATCGTTACGAATTTAATAAATGTTAATGTGACTTTGTCACGAACTGGCATCATGAAATTTTGCACACACGTAGGGTATCTTACATTCCAAAAATAGAACGAACTTTTCGTAAAGTAAAAGTCAAATCTACATTACCCCCATTAAAGCCCTTTTTTGTTATGGGGATTTCCCCATAGAGATTTTTCTAACGGATAACCATCCTGCCAGGCAGCAGACGATGTATATGCCTAAGTCGCACAGATTAAAACCCCATGGTACCTACTTACACCTTTTGGCCGGCGGAGCAGAGACTGTCTAATCGGCACTACGTCTGCTCCTCCGAAAGATGTTATCTTCTCTTAAGGGGCCCCAACTGCGGTCTGAGTGGGTATTAGACCCCTTGAATAGCTGTGGGAGTCGCATTTTTCAGTTTTAAGTTTGTTTTTCTTTATATATCTGTGGTATTTAAAAATGGCATTGATGTAGTAAAAAAAAAAGTGTCAAATTACCTATTAGGGTCCGAAGTTGCCTCGAAAGGTAAATTTAATTTTCATTAAGTGGTTATTGAGCGATTGTTGAAACCATACTCTTGACCTGATGTTTATACTAATGACCTAGTTCTAGATAATACTGTTGTAGCTACAATTGTCTCGTATTAAATTACAGTTGATAAATACTATTGATTGGGTGCTTTAAAAAAAAGATAAGCACATTGGCACCTTTGCTCTAGTTGCCGTTTAGATTGAGTGCCTTCCGCACTTACTACCAAAACCAGTGAAGTTATAAGAATCCTTCTCGAAAACATATTTAGAAAAAAAAGGGGCGAAGTATATTATCCACTTGGCTCGTTAGATCATTCGAAGTTTTATTGTATTAATTAAAATTATTAACATTCGGTAGTGAACTGAACTATTAAATATTAAAGATAACGTCATTTCTAAATATCGGTTCATATTTCTCGGATATGTAAATGTCATTTCTCAGCATACACAAAATATATGTTTCCTATGTATGCATTATTACAATTTCATTATATATATTTTTTATCTCAGTGTTTATTACTTTAAACCTCTAACTTGTAATTTATCATTTACAATAAATTCCATTGAATATGAGCGATAAAATTTGGTTATTTACTTGCTTAGGTAATTAGATAGAACTTGTAATATAGTAAGCAATATTATAGTACAGTGGAGAAAAGGTAATACATTTATCTCCAGTAAGAAAACAGATGAAAAAGATATATTTTATCTATAGAAAATTCGGTCGGCCCATATCTGTAACAACACTATCCGACGACCAAAGAAAATACATCCTCTCCCATCGTTTTAGTTGAAAAGGTAAATTCGTTTTTCAAATGAAAGAACACAAGACTCGGGGATTGGGGTCGCCTCCGGAATGATTTTGTTTGAACATGCCTCCGGGCTACGACATGTTAGCTATCCATTCAGTTTTCTGTGGCTTTAGACGCTCGATTTATTTGTATATCCCTACATTTGAACATTTTTTTGTTCTTTAAAATTGTAACCGTGCTTTTTAGTAAGCTTTATGGATGAGTTTATACCATTATACCCAATTTTCTTTTCTTCGTGAAATAAAAACCTTCAGTATATGCATGATGCATACTTTGACCCCTAAACATATCAATAGAACTTTGCGTACTCGGAGTCCAGTAGTAGAAGCGGTCAGATGCACAGAATATATTAAGGTGCACAAGTGTACGCGCAAACACAGGTGCACATACTCGTCCTTGTTCTTCTGGACCCAGTGAAACGGGGACTGTTACGACCAGAGAAGAACTCGGATAGATAGTACAGTATCCCGGTGAGAAAATACAAGGAGTCAGTACTATTTCACACTCCCTTAATCGCGTTTTACGATACCCACGGGAAAGTATGGGGTGGAGCTATTCTACTCTGCCGGCACCATACAACACATATTATTTTACAAGTTTTTTAATAGAGGTTATAAAGGATTACAATATGATGGTTTTTGCTGTTTGTACGTCCGAATAGTCTGCTTTATAGGTTTTTAAAATGTTGTACACGGGAGCTATTTTTAAAATCTTACAAATATTAATACTAAAGAGTAATTTTGAAATCGATCTATTTTTCTTAAATCTACAGGTATTGGATATTAACTATAATCTCAACAAGTGTGAACCTATAATATTGCTTGAAACGATGATTTCCCAAATTCTTAGTATCTCGAATTACTCCTATCCAGGCACGTATACAGAGGGGAGATAGTTGGAATTCATCCCACCCCCCTTGAAAACTGACGCTACATAAAATAAACGGGATGATAATCACTGTGAAGTACTAAGTAGGTATATGTTTGTCCCCCGAACCAAAAGTTTGGATACGTGCCTGCCCCTATCCAAATTTCATTGGGATCGGTTCAAATGTTTAACTGTCTAAAGGTTACAGACAGACAGAATTACTTTTGTATTTATATTATTAGTGTGAATTGTTTTTACAACCATTGTATCCATATGTATCTAATTTAAAATTATTTTAAAATGCACCAAGTTTATTTTAGTAAAGATTACCTTGCAGCGTCCGTCTGGTTGACAGCATCAGGTCTGCTGTCCGCCTCGTGGATATTACGGCGCTCTCCTCAGCCATCTTTCGCAGCGTGGTCCTGAGCTGCATCTCTCTCCCTCGTCCACAACAATGTCCTCCGCATATCGGACCTAGAAAAACGTTCACTTTAATAATTAACCAACCTCAAAAGACAGAGAGAGTTCTTATTTTAATTCCATTAACATTAGGGCACTTTCGATTTAAGCGGTTGCTATCGGACTACTGCCACACGAGTGCAGGACGATTAGCGACTGCACACGACCGGATATGTCTTTCATACAAATTGAGAACGGACGATAGCAGTCCTGCGTACGTCTGTTGACAAGACAGCAACACCGCGAACGCGATGTACCCCTTTTTTGATTTGCTAGTGAGAAGGGCACATCGAGTTTTGTATGTTGTAAAATAAATAAGTTTGCCTACTTTCTCACTATAGATGACACAAAAATAGAAAAAAGTATAAACGAAATGCAGGTTCGGCTGGCTGTACGAAACTCAAAATATGATAATTATTTTAATCTTATACAGTATAAAACACTCGGGATGATATATATAAAAAAAATTCAGATTATATAAATATACGAACGAAAATAAGTATCCAGGTAATCATTTATTTCTGTAATATATATATATATATATATATATATATATATATATATATATTTATAAGAGCAGAACCGAATGCAAGTATTGGTACACATCACTAAAATACAGTCGAACTGCAACCGCATCGCACTCCGAATTAGACGCTTTAGGTCGTACTGCTGTCATCCGGCTGTAGTACGACACCCGCTCATAAATCGCTGTATCGACCGTACGGCAGCAAGACGGCTCCGTCGTCACCGCGTTCGAGGTCGTCCGCGAGCCCGCTGCTCCGACCTACGCGACGATGCGCAAGTCCAGCGCTTCCACGTCCGCTCCGCCTCTTGCGTCGAGCCGACGAACAACAAAAGGTCCTTTTCAGGGCCAACCAGACCGCCTCCCGACGACCCCTATCCAGCCTACGGATCCCGCCGCCCCTTCTACCGCACCGACCCCTGCCACGCCCATCAGACACCGCACCTCCGTACCTGCGCCCCGCACGCCGACTCCGGATGCGCGGCAGCCGCTGCCCGGCGGGGCGTCCGCTGCGACGGAAGCGTACGAGAGTGATATTCTCACTCTCGCCCAGCTAATTTTAGCTGGGGCTCTATCGCAGGGGATGCTTCGTTGGATGGCGCTGTTCCTGCGCGTCCAAGAAGCCGCAGCCGAGGGCAAATTGCCTTCCGCGACCGACGCCGTCGCGCTTGAAAGCGCCGCCCGCGGCAAGCTCGCGCCGCCAGCATTTTCCGACGCGCCGACCAGCCCGCTCGGTCGAGCGCTGCGCCGCAAGCGCAGCGAACCCGAAGCTGGGCCCGCGTTCGACCGCGCGACACAGCCTCCAGAACAAGAAAGCCAGCCACCGCAGGCGAAGAAGTCCTGCATACAGAAGACTGAACCAACTACAACGCCGCATATCTCCACCGAGAAGCCAGCGAAGCAGGCGTCCGCACCTACGCCTGCCTCCGCTCCGCCGCGAAGGGCTGCCCGTGAGCAGCCCTCGTATGCGTCGATCGCGGCGCCATCTGCGCGTGATCCGCAACCGTTTCCGGTCCGCCCGCGGAACCCTAAAAGCGACAGTGCTACCACCGCGCCCGCGGCAACACAGTCGACGCCCGCCTCTCCCGACGCGAAGGGCTCGCGATTCCCGCCGATTGTCGTTGAGAGCCTGCCCAACTGGGCTGCGCAACTCCGACAGTTGGCGGACAGGTTGGGACGCAACCCCAACGTTCGCGCGCACGGGAACGGCGTCAGATCCCTACCTCAAGACGCAGAAGAATACCGCGTGACTCAAGATTTCCTGGAAAGACAGGAGGGGCTGAGTTGGTTCTCCTACTCGCCTTACTTCCAACAAGGCCTGAAGATAGCCGTTCGTGGCCTACCGAACGGGACAGATCCTGAGACGATTGTCGGAGCCCTACAAGAAAAGGGCTTCACAGTCGAATTCGCACGCCAAATTAATGGACGCAAAGGAAGACCCGGGTGCATCTTCCATGTGGTCCTTAAGAGAACTCCCGGGCTCACCCCCGCGATATATGAAGTCACCAATCTATTATTAATGCCTGATCAAATCGAAGCATGGAGAGAAGAACGCCGGCTGGCACAATGCTTCAGGTGCCAGCAATTTAGGCACTCATCCCACCAGTGCCACAGACCGATCGCCTGCGTGCGGTGCGGGGGCGAACACCCCGCCCACCAATGTGACCGCCCACGTGATGCGCCGGCGACCTGCGCGAACTGCGGGGGCGCCCACACAGCGAACGACCGCAAAAGATGCCCGACCTTCAAGAAAGAGCTGAGGAATCGCCGGGCTGGGACTATCGCCCGGTTGAGCAAGCCCAAACCGCCTTTTAGAGACACAAGACCGGCCCAGGTAGCGGTAGAGGAGTCAGCAGAAGCGAGCCTTATGGCCCCTGCCAACCCCCCTCCCCGCCTTCCGAAAGGCAGAAGGCCTAGGAGGAAGAAGCGCCACATCGAAGGCGAAGCCCAGCTCGTAGAGCTGGAGACGAGACTGGCCCAGTATAAAGAGGAACTTGACCGCAAAATGGAACACGCCACCCTGGAAGAAGCCCTGAAAATCAAGGCGGAGTACAGGGAGAAAGCGAAGGACGCCATGCGCTGCTTCACCGAGAGCACCAAACACCTCACAGAAGAAGATCAATAACGACAAGGCGTAACGCACCTACGGGAAGAAATCCCAATTCAGAACATACCCCCGTTAAATCGGGGGGAGAGTGACGCCACGGCAAAAGGGGTATCCCTGAGGCCGTTTCCCCGCACGCCCCCACAAGGGTGGGCGAGAAGTACCCGACTGCACGGCAGCAGTCCGACACGGATTGTCTAAACTGAAAGCGCCCAGACCTTAGATTTCTAACACACATTTTTTTTCTATTTGCGACCCTCTTGTATTTAATCAGCGATATATATTTACTAAATAGAGTCATCTAAGATAAGCGTAGAACTATCTGTAATTGTAGCTTTAAAGTTTCTGACTAGTTTTGTGTATAACCACATTCGGGCCGTAAGGGATCACAATGACAAGTGACAGGAACCATGACAAGGGTACATTTGAAACCAACTTTGGAAACATTGATGGTAACTTCAGTACACTTCAAAAAGGGAAGCTATCAACGAATGGTTATCAATCCACGGTTGCTGTTCTTACGAGTAGAGGAAGGAGCAGCCAATATTTTGTTTGTAAAGAGAAGAGAAATATTGACAATGTTATATTTAAACCCCTATTACTAAGGAATGGTGTGCACGAAGGTGTGCCTGACGCCATAAATAATATAATCATAATAGCGTTCCCAATAAGATAAGACACTGGCAAATACGAAAATACCACCTTACCAAAATGAAAAAAAAATTGAGCGGTCACGGGACACCTGGCAAATGTGAAACATCGAAATTGTTTTGTATAAGTTATATGCGTAAAAGAAAATATTTTTTTCTCGAACTGACTACGCTATTCTTCTTAGGAATCAGCTATGACATATTGGAAAGATAAAGCATTACAAATTTGTTCCATACAATAATGACTGTTAATTTATTTTATTACATAAATATTCATTTTTATTAAATACAAAATTTCAACTAGGTGTAGGGGTGGTGTGTTTGGCGGCATTTATTAAAGAGCGCTAGGTCGTCGGCGCGTGCTGAGTAACACTAGTAGGACGAGTGGCCGACAAAACAGTTTGAATCTTGTGTTTAAACAAATAAGATTGCAAATGTTTTTAAGTAATTCGTTTATAATGCAAAGTTCGTGTTTTGCGTCGCCACACCAACAATCAGATTTATCCTCCGTCTATAAATGTTTCACATCAAAAAAACGTTTGCAAGTATATCATTAATTTAAGAAGAATTATCCATTTCTTATCAACGGCGAAGCGGTAAGTGAAGGTAATGTGTTATCTTGGTTAATTTTACAATATAATTAGCGGTAGGGCGTGACAATTAAGTCCTTTTGATTCACAAACCCCATAACTAGGCTTAACATCCGTCATAGTACGCTCAGGCGTGTTGAGTTCCGATGGGTATCTAGTCATTAAGCGAGTTTTTATGTACCTTATAATTTTAAAGAATTCGACCACATCTCGATATTAAATGACGATGCGGTCCAATCTATACTAACATAAAGCTGGAGAGTTTATTTAGTTGGTAGGAACAGGAACTGGACTAGCTCTCAAATGTAGCAGCCAGAGCAAATCAAGAGGTGGTTTGCGGAATATTTTCAACTTGAGTCGGACTTACTTAATGACCTAAAATTATGCTACGGTTTCATGGCGGTATTTTTCCTTAATCTCCGGCTTAGTTACAAGGATTCGAACCTAGGTCTATCGACGCGTGGTCTCAAAACATAATCAACTAAACTATCAGCTTCGGAACAGTATAACGTCTGTACACATAAATATTTTGTCTTATCCTACAAAATAAATTGTAACTCAACTCTTCAGTTACCTAGTAGCAATTTTCGTGTTACTGTTCCTCGAAACTTGCTATTCGTAGTTAACATCCATAAAACTGACCTAAAATGTTACACTGTTGTTAATGGTACGCTAGTGGAACAGTATGGTAATTAGGGTTGCAGTAAATCTGTGACAGGTTTCCTGTTATATTTAATTTTAACCTGTACCCATATATAATAGACATTTACTGTGATTAATTTGACAGGTAACACACGTAATATACGTGTCGTTCTAATATAGTTTTTTATGTAAATGACCTCGAATGGAATTGCATTACTGTTTGCGTTTATAACGTGTATTTGTCAGACTTGGATATTGGCTAAATTATCTACATAGGCACAGGCCAAACCTAAAGAAATAATAAGAAATAACCATGGGATAATAAACTACTTTGGATTAAAACTTCTTTGTGAAATAGTAGGTATTATGAAAATATATACAAATTAAATAATACAATATAAACATAAGCATAATATTACATATCTATATATTAATATGTGAAGCAAAATCTTTGTACCCCTTTTAAACCGATTTCCCGTAAACGGGTGAACTTGAAATTTGGCATAGTTAAAGTTTATATGGCGGAAAAGTGCAGAAAGCTGTTTATTTTATATAAAATACATTAGAAGTACATTAAATTAATTAAAATATGCACTACTCACACTACTGCTTCAATTTAACACAACATATACACACATGTAAATAAAAAAGAGATTTTGATAGGTCCGTAAATAACGAACTTAAAAAAGTTGCGAAGGAGGTTGCTATGCTCTTTTTCATTATACATTCAACAATGATATTATAACATGTAACTATTATTGTAATGCTTATTATTTTTATGGTGAACTCACTTCAAATAATGATTTAATTAAAAAAATGAGCCAAATAATAAATTCTTTGTATAATCAAAATAAGGATTTTGTTGATAAAAGTAATCCATGACTAAGACCTCCGTGGTTACAATGTTGCAATTCAACCTGATGTAGCAACAAAAATGAATTTATTTTGAAAAGCTAATGGTAGTATTAAAAACATCTTTGTCTTGGATTCACCATTTGATTGTATTGTGCATCCACTACTTTTCCAAAGGAGGATTGGGCATATCACTATTCTCATAATGAACAGATTAAATTTAATTCAATATCACCCAGAAATACCATCCATTCATGGTGTCGTGTAAAATTAATTGAAAATTGTGTCATAGATTGCGATAAACTTCTTCATTTTCGTAAAGTTATGTTTGCTTAGAGTTTGAGAGCTTTACCACCTGGTTTTTGTTTCAAATTTATAATTAATTTCAATTTTCATTTACACATAGATGTTCTTTATGTTTATATAAAATATCATGGTGAATGGCAAATAACTGAGTAGGCATGTTGAAAACCTTTGATTATACAAGTATACCCTTTGAGAAAAGAACCCTAATAAAGTTCAAACTTTAAAAAATCAATTAACTATGGTCGATGTCGACCATTGGGCACCTACTAGTTTATACAATAACTTATGACGCTGGAAGATGAACTGAATTAATTTTATAATGGTGTATATTATACAAATAGTATGATCCAAACATTCTTTAAAAACCTCTTTATTAAATAAGTACTATTAGGTATTGTTATTTTTAAAATTGATTTTAATACCTATATTCGTATACTAGCTGTTACCCGCGGCTTCGCACGCGTTTTTTTTAATATATTGAATAAATTTAAAATTGTGATCACACATCTAGTTTAAATTACAATAATACTCTTTTAAAAATATTTGTAAGTATCACACGCACATCATCTACTATAACAGGTAACATGTACATTATATATGTGAATACTAATAGTGTATCGAATGGGATGGGATTTATCATCAGCTACATAACTGGAACTTTAAACTGCTATATATCACCCTCAGTGCTCACTTACACTATATAACAAGGTAATTAAAACATTAAGCTAAATATTATCAAACAATATGTGTTAAATCTTTTATTATATAGATATAATATGCCCATAGTGTCGATATAATTAAGTTATTATTATACCTTGCTATAATTTAAATCGCATGTACACATATGACTTTCAATTATATTTATTCTTGGAGTCCTGTACAGCGCACGTCACACGCGCACGTTTACAGTGAACAACATATTTTTGATTAATTTCTCACAGACGAATGCACGAATAACAGTTCATCACTACATAGTGTAAAACAAAGTCCTGTTCCACGTCTGTCTATATGTTTATTCGCGATAAGAATAAAAACTACAGAACGCATCTTCATGTCGTTTTCACTAATATATAAAATGATTCTTGGGCAAGGTTTAGGTATAGTTTGTCTTATTATCAGGGCGGGCAACGTTTGCTGAACCCGCTAGCTTAAAGTAAAACAGCTAATTAGTTAGTTATTTGCCCATAAAATTCCCGTTCAAATATTACTTGTAGTCCGGTGAAGCTGTTAAGACCTTGCTAGATTAATAGCGTAGTCATTTCTAAGAAAAAAAACTGTTCAAATGGGTCCAGCCGTTTCGGAGATTACCCGGAACAAATAAAAAAACAGACATATCGAGGGAATTAAAAAAAATGTTGATATTTGTAGCATCACAGATATATTTATTCACCAAAGAGTATCTATTTTAATATAATAAAATACACTTACTTTACTTTTATAATATGTAATATATCACAAATAAAAAATTGGAAACAAAACTAACGTAGAATAAAGTTTTTGGCGGGATTTCAGTCTGTCATGTAATGGATTTTATATATTATTCATAATCTTGTGTTACTTGTCTCTATATTGTGTTAAATTGGTGACGTTTTATGTAATATGGTTCAATTATTGTGCATAAGTGAAATGAATGGAAATAATACCACGGAGCATGAATTCTGTGGTCTTGAAAATTAAGAAGATAAAAATTTATGAAATATTATATATAAGATTTGTCGCTTAAACCTTTACATTAACTTGGACATAGAAGAAAACTACCTATATTCACAACTTCCGAATTGGCAGTATGGGTTAATTCCTTCGACTGTCTTATTGGACGAATAATATTACTACTAAAGTTTTCGAATAGCAACACAAAATAAACTTTAGAAATGTTTGCGATATAAACGTAACACGTATAATTAAAAATTCTAAACAAAACTAACGTAGAATAAACTTTTTGAATAGGAACACTAAATAAACCATGAAAATATTTGCGATAGAATATTATCGCGTTACCATGGCAACGCATATAATACTGTCATTAACACGCAGCGGAAGCTCCCAAAGTAGCTCGATTTTGAGACATTTTTCATCAGTGCTCCGCTCCTATTAGTTTTAACGTAATGATATGTAGCCTATAGCCATCCTCGGTAATTGAGTTATCTAACACAAAAGAAAACTTTCAAATCGGACCGGTAATTCTTGAGATTAGCGCGTTCAACCAAAGAAACAAACAAACAAACAAACTCTTCAGCTTTATAATATTAGTATAAATTTTAAAATCTATTTACTAATTTTATCAGCTAATAAAACTATCTGCTAATTTTAAGGCCATAATATATCAATGTTCATCCGTATTACTATTCGCATCACCGGTTAACGAATTGATCAGTGAGTTCTTATTTATTTTTCATCCATGTTGGACCACGTCCAAAAAGCGTAACGGATACGGACGTGAAAAAATTATCACCTGCGAATGAATCAATGTGTTCGTTTAGATAAATCATTCATGATCAAACCTCGGATGTGACTATTGGTTCCGAATTAACCAAGATCCTAAATACATTATTTAAAACTAAGATTGATTCATATAATACAAGCTATATATACAAACTTGTTCGTATACCTAAAAGTATTGACATACAAAAGCCAAGATGCACACTAACGTCTCACAGCCATCACACAAAAATGAGTGCATAATTTTGAATAATGCAGTCATTTCAAATAGTCCCACATCGCTTACGTCCTTGTAAAAACAACTTTAATTCATTTAGGCAAGGTTGAATTTTCAAAATCATAAGTTTATGTTATAACTATAACCACGTATGTATATTGGGGCGTTTTGCGTCCGGTTTTAAGCGCTACTTTTATTCGAGACTTTGTGTCTTAGGTTTTTATATGTCAATGCCTGAGAGTAATACTCATTTTTTTTATATCATAGGAGGCAAACGAACAGGTGGTCACCACCTGATGTTAAGTGACCACCACCGTCCATAGACACTAACAACACCAGGAGAGTCGCAAGTACGTTGCCAGTCTGTATATGGAGTGGGGGAGGGAAGGAAAAGACAGGAGGTCGGCCTTCGGCGATCTCACTAGCCGAGCGAAACGCAACAATGCAAACACTGTTACTTCACGTGGTTTTTTTTTGTGAGAGGGTGGTACTACCCCGGGCGAGCCGAACTACTCATGCTGAAACAAGTTATAGCTTTAGCGTGATTCTCAGTAACAAAAAATAACAAAAATTGACGGAATACAATTAAAATTGAGATGCTTTTTTTATATTATAATTAACAGTACTCACGACTTTTGACTTAAATTTCCTTTGCATACAGTTTTCTATTACTATTCTATATGTAATAACTGAGCCACAGCAATACGTGGCCTCGTCAGCTAGCTGTTAAAAAATTAATTCAATGAAGTATCTTGTTGCTAAAACGTAGCTAATAAATGTTAGTATTAATTATTGCGATAGTTAAAACGGAGCGATTTTGCGTGGAAGTATTTATAGTAAACGTCCGCGTCGTGTCGCGTCCCTCCGAGCCGAGTTGAATGCTCTATCGATTCCATTCCCTATCTCAAAGAGAGGACGCGAAGAGCTTTACGGCTTTTACCGTTCAACTGCTTTTAATACTTGGGGTTGTAAAATATTCGGAATGAAACACATTTCACATATTTCTCTATTTCGTTCGAAAAATATGTAAAAACGGTAAGGAATTAAATGCCTAATATATAATAACAACATAATCCTAACTTCTTAAGTAATATTAAAAAGTATGTGTGTCTGTTTTTTATTTATTACGCTTTCACGTAACAATTCAACTGATTTCAGAGGTACATAGAAGAATATACTGTATGTATCGTCCAGTACAGTACGTTTACTGTAATAAATCTAAATATATAGTCTTTAGTCTAGTCGCGAGTAAATGTATGTAAAATATATATTATCTGTATGGTAGATCATTATTAGCAATAATACAACTAAGTTTTTTTATGCATATAGATTCTATTGTATCCGTTTCAATATAATTCGTCACCAGGTGGCAATAATCTGTATTTTAATGTTAAGTTTATACTATAATTTAATGCAGATAAAGTCGTGTGCGATTGCATGTTTGATATAATAATATTAACAGTTTATTATATTTATTTTATAGTATAATGTCACATTTCATTATAAAAACGAATATTGACGTAATGATTGATTCTTACATTAACAAATTAATATAGCGAAGAAAGATTATAATAAACTAGCTGTTACCCGCGGCTCCGCATGCGTTTTTTGAATGTATTAAATAGATTTAAAATTGTTATTAGATGTGTAAATAGCAATAATACTCTTTCAAAAATATTTGTAACTATGACACGCACATCATCTACAGTAACAGGTAACATGTACATGTGAGTACTAATAGTGTACCGAATGGGATGGGATTTATCATAAGCCACATAGCTGGAACTTTAAACTACTATCTATGTATCACCCTCACTTAAAATAAAACAGCTAATTAGTTAGTTAATTGCCCGTAAAATTCCCGTTCAAATATTACTTGTAGTCCGTTGAAGCTGTTAAGACCTTGCTAGGTCCATAGCGTAGTCATTTCTAAGAAAAAAAAAACGTTCAAATAGGTCCAGCCATTTCGGAGATTACCCGGAACAAATAAACAAAAAGACATATCGACAGAATTAAAAAAAAGATGTTAATATTTGTAGCACCGCAGATATATGTATTCATCAAAAAGTATTTATTTCAATATTATATACACACACTTTATTCTTGTAATACATAATATATCAAACAACCAAAAATTCTTAACAAAAAAAATTACGAAATATTATATAGAAGATTTGGCGCTTATACCTTTACATTAACTTAGACATAGAAGAAAACTGGGTATAGAATACATAAGAACTACCTATATTGACAACTTCAGAATTGGCAGTATGGATTAATACCTTGGCCTGTATTGATGGACGAATATTATTACTACTAACCTTTTAGAATAGCAGCACAAAATAGACTTTTAAAATGTTTGCGATAGCAACGTACTACTTACTTATAATAAAAATTGGAATTAAAAATAACGTAGAGTAAACTTTTGACCAGGAACACAAAATAAACCCTAATAATATTTCCGATAGAATGTTATCGTGTTACCATGGCAACGCATATAATACTGACACTGACACGCAGCGGATGCTCTAAAAATGGCCCAATTTTGAGACATTCTTCATTAGTGCTCCTCTCCTATTGGGTTTAACCTGATTATATGTAGCCTATAGCCATCCTCGATAAATGAGCTATCTAACACTAAAAGAAACTTTCAAATCGGACCGGTAGTTCTTTAGATTAGCGCGTTCAACCAAACAAACAAACAAACACTTCAGCTTTATAATATTAGTATAGATAATAAGCCGTCACGGGACGCTTGGCAGATGTGAAATACATGTAAAACGTAGTAACCGACAGTGTATACACTATAGGTATGCGAGCTCAGTGCGGTTTGAGAGATCGCTTACGCATAGCATCTAGGGATGATCGATATTCATCGATACTGAAAAAACATCGATGTTTATCAAAAAACATCGATGCTTTGATGTCGATAATAGCGACACATCGATGTTTTAATTTCGATAACATCGACGTTATGAGAACATGGCATGTACTAGCTGGAGACTAGAAAATTATCAAATTTGTAAGCCGTACGAATAGTTCTTTCTTTGGATGACCTTTTTTTTCGTCGCTGACCTCTGTTTTATAGACAATTTTAATTACTGGCAAAAACATCGATGTTTTAGACATCGATGTTTTGCTATCGTTGTTTTTAGACATCGATGTTTTGCTATCGATGTTTATCGTACATCGATACTATTGAATCGATTCTATTAGCATCGCGTCGCCACGTCTTACACACACCGCCACGCCAACAATTAGGTTTACTCTCCACCTATAAATGTTTCTTATCAAAAACCCTAGATGTACAGTCTTGAACAAAAGTAACACGTGAAACGCTCCAATTTTTATATATCAATATTGGTTACATATAAAAAACTGTCGGTGATGTTAACTAAGTATAAAGTATTTCATATTACAACTAAACCTTATAGAACACTAACTGGAACATAAATATGATTTTATATTTTTAGTTTCTATTATTTGTTCTAGATATCCGGTGTAGTGCAAATTATTTTAATGACCACTCTAAAAGAACTCATGAACGAATACAGGAAATAAAAAAGTCTCTATTCAATAATCAGATTAATTTGAACTACATTTGTTTTCGCCTGAATTGGTGATGATTTTCGAAAGCAAAAAAAAAACTGTATGGTACAATTTATAGTTAATTGAACTAGAATATCCGGGATTGGATTATATAGTTCTCCAATAAAAAAATTCGACTATTATGTAGACTTTCAAAATTTTAATAACTTAACAATAAATGGGTGTTCTTTTTAACAATCATCACGAAAATTAATATACTTACGACTTTTATTAATACAGCAAATATTTATGATATTCATTTTCGGTGTTATTTAAAAAAAGTTAAATATGTTTTGCATATTTGCTTTATAAAATTTTCGTTTTAAATGCACCACGTTCGCCCGAAGCAAGTTCGCGTTTTCCTTTTTCGCAAGTCTAACCTAAACTAACCGAAGCGAGATAAAAGAGCATGATGGCGAACACTCAGCGAGCGCGGTACATTTAATATGAAACCTTTTTAAGGCAAGTATTCAATACCTATTTAACTTTTTTGTAATAACGCCGTTTATGTTTTAATTCAGTGTGGACAAAGTCGCATACAGTTACTAGTCTTTTGTAAAATAACACCAAACAATCCATTAGAACAGTGTTTTTGTTAAGAGAGAACTAACAATATTCATTAACACGCCGCGTTATACATACATAATATTAAATTACATTTGGCACAATAGTCCGGCTGGGATCGACGCCCGTGGACATAGGTTCAAGGCTGTGCGGGCGCATTGTTCCGTGACGACTAGACGAGAACGTTCAAACATATTTTGTCTCTGAATTTTAACTCTGAATACACCTTCATTTATGTTTTATTTCAATAGGATTTTTTCAACAACGTATTTGTATCATAAAAAGTAGCCACAATAGATTTTTTGACATGTAATCTTGCAACTAAATTATTTTTTAATACTTATATTTTGTAACTTCAGATTTTAAAGTAATAATTGTTTCTTCATTTTCTTTTATTTACAGAGACTGATAACAATCTAACCTGTTGAAATGACGCAGTGAAGAATAAGTTAGGCGGTTAAAAGTAAATAAATAGATACAAAATAACTTCCAGTAAGTTCTGTAATCATGTTTCACCTAAACTCGTACTATGAACCAATGAATTATAGATAATAATTTAAAACTAGCTGACCCATGCCGTTTCGTTTCGTTGGGCGGTAAACATTAACCTTTTGTCACTTCAATATAAAACTTGGCAAATATTGTCGATGACTTTCTTATAGGCATTGTCAAGCTCTTCAACTTTTCTCTAAAACTCAATCATATATCTTTCCTCGGTAAGACAGCGTTCGTAATAAACGCTTTTCGACTTTTTTTTCTCTGACTTACTTTGCAAACCCAACTATCACAAAAATGATTTCGCATTTTTCTGGTTAATATATAACCTATGACACTCGTAAATAATGAAGCTTTCTATTAGTAAAAGAATTTTCAAAATCAGTTCAGTAGTTTCTGAGATTACCCCCTACAACCTCACAAACTCAAAAACTTTACCTCTTTATAATATTAGTATAGATAGATATTTATCTAAATTTTACATTAAAGTAAATGTGACCGCTTTCTATCGACAAAGCTGTTTAACAATGTTAAACGCGACCTGTAAAACATCAATCTTAACCGATTTTAAAAAATTTGTCATAATAATTAAACATATCAAATTAGTTCTATGCAGTCCATAACACTATTTAGATAACTCTGCAATAGATATGTGTTTAACACCGTAATGATAATTTTATGTCTCATACGAACAGATACACGGACAAAGCTATTATTGTTTTAACAAGAAAGTATACCTGAGACACTGAAATGTATAATTTATTACAGTTACATTAATGAACAAAATAACAATGTCTCTTCAGATAGCGGAGAAGATAACCATATGTTACCTTTAATAATACCACTGTGGATAATACCTCTTAATAATATAGCGTAACATGGTTTAATGTTATCAATGGTTGCTTTTCTAAATTAGGATGACCCTTAAAAAGTAAACGGATTTTTACAAGTTGTAAGTCAACTGAAATTAGACAAAGTTTTGTAGGATAGACGCGGTCGACAGCAGATGGCACGAGGCCGGCTACTCTCAGACAGTGCGGTGCCGATAGACGGCTCAGTAAACCCACACGCGATGTGTTCTGGTTGCCTGTCCTTGAAATAATTACTTGGTTGCGGTCATCCGAGACGTCAGGGCACCTAGCCGCAACTATAATCATTATTTACCGCATTTCTTGATCATAAATAATGATCAGAGTCGTGATAGGTCAAATGATAAAAAGTGGTAAAAATAGCTATATATTAAACATGAATTAGATTAAGAATAAAATTATGTTTATTGTAAATGTATTTATTGTTATGCTACGGCACAAGCTAAAAGCACGTACATTTTGGAAAGTATTGGTGAAATCTATATTATAGTAAATTCCTTTCATAAAACCATTTACATCCTGACAATTACAAAGGCAAAAAAAATAGCCAAATAGGTGTAGCTGTTCTGGCGTGATCCGTCTACATACATTCGGAAATTGATTTTTATTTATATACAGCGCGGCTGTTTAGTGCTAGCAATATTTGTACAGGATAATTATTAGTCAATTCTCGTTCTAAATGAATTTAAAAAATTGGTGCTTAACATTTGACCAAATGATGTATAGAAAAACAAAATTGATACACACTCAATATCAGGTGATTTACACAAAACGAACTGGTTTAATAAGAAAAGCAATGAATCACACCGTGCCGCGCAGTCCCGCCTGCGTCCCTCACCTCAACCCTCATCCCGCTTCTCTTTTTTTAACCGTGCGGCGTTCCGACGATAAGCAGTTGCACAATGATAAACCTTGAAAAGCAACATTTTAATGTTATTCATTGAACCTAGAGGTGATTTTTCTACGTTTAAAAGTATCGTCCCCATACTATTAACAGTTTTATAACAAACTTTAACTAAGGTTATCTCTGTTGTATATTAGTCTGTGTTTTGATATAATTATTTTACGTTACATGTGACTATGAACTACCTAAGGATTGAAGGGTATTCAACTTTAAACAGTCACCTAGTATGATTACGGCATTTAACAATATTTTAGCACTTTATTAACAGAAAATATAGTGTGTAATTGAGCAACAAAATCTCTTGATCTATAAAATGCTATAAAACGAATGACAATGTAAAAAACTTTTTTGAAACCTTAGGTACAAAAAAGTTGGAGTTCATGCGACTTCTAAATAATGGAGAGACGTTTATTTGATAAATTACTGCTCTTTCCGCTGCCTAACCATAACCTACACTATGATTAAGCTTAGTAATAAATCTATTTCTAAGTTTACAGCACCTGGATCGGTAATAAAGTTGTTTGTCGTCGGTGTGTTTCGTTACAACAGATAGATCACGCAAGATTATAAGATCTTCGGTGTCTTTAGTTACAACAAGTCGACTAATAGTAAACACAAGATTATGTTTGTAATGACAGTTATAAAATTGTGTATAATCTTTTTATATATAAACTAACTTCTGCGCGCGATTTTGTCCTATACATGGAATAGTTACTTTGGGCAATCGCTAAAACTTTTGATTTTGATTTTTGCAGCAAAATCTCTCTAAAGGAAAAAACGATTTTGAAATATTCTTCATTAGTGATCCGCTCCTATTGGTCGTAGCGTAATAATAATAGCATTCCTCGATAAATAAGCTATCTAACACGAAATAATTTTTCAAATCGGACTAATAGTTTTTGAGCTTAGCGCCTTCAACCAAACAAACAAACCCTCCAGCTTTATAATATTAGTATAGATAGAAGGTCTGATGTGCGAGCATCACACAAAAGCTATTAAATATATTTCCCTCATTCTACATCGTCACTTGGTTCTATCTGAAAAAGAAATAACAAGAAATCTTAATGTAATATACCTACGATTATTAAAGTTTTAAGAAACTACGTTTGTAAGCAGTACGCATTTAGCGATGTCTGATTTCTTGCCATGGAGAAGTGGAGCTAGAGGAGTGATACGCATGCGCAAGAGAGAGGATTTAAACGGATGTAATTTTTTACCAAGAAATTTTGTAAACACAGTACATATTATATTTTTTCATCTGTACATAATAAATGTTTGTAACACCGCAGACAGTCTTAGATATCGACTAGTCCCAACTAGTATTATAAATGCAAATGTGAGTTTGTTTGTTAAGCTTTCTCGTCTTAACCAATTATGAAATTGTATGCACGTTGTTACGGATACAGTAAAGTGCATATGGTATTTTTATCCAAAAAAAGTAATGTTCCCGAGAAATAACTTAAATGTACATTACGTCGAATAAAGCACCGAACAAACATCAGTTTACAATATTTGTGTAGTAATCCGATGAAGCTGTAAAGGCCTTGCAAGGACAATAGAGTAGTCAGTTCAAAAAAAAAATTACTGTGTAAAAATTGTACATGAAATATTTTGAACCCGCAGCTATAATATACTTAATAACTTAAATCGGTACTAAAGACGAATTTTCAAGAATTCATCCTTCAAGGAGCTTAAATATACGTAAATAAGTAAATACGTACTGTTACCGATGTGAATTCCTATTGAGCACGGCTAATCTATGCCTATATATAGAAATGGATGCTGATATATTTGAGATCGTTACACTTCAACAACGTTCGACGGATCACCATGGAAACTAGCACACGTAAGTATTTATTCAAAGGTCTTCTTTGTGTATTCTTATTATAAACCGTCGCTAGATGGTGATGCGGTATATTGATTTCTGTACTAGGCAACTATTTAGCGATAATAAAATAGGTTGTCTGTAAATTCGGTTCACGGACGAAATTTTTACGTGATAAAGTCATGTTTTCTACATTAATGAAAAATTGGATATTTTTATGAATTGAATTGAATTATTCTATATATAGGTAGATACGTCACAAGCCGAACGCTTGGGCCGATCGCGCATCTCTTTCGCTTTTTCCGCGCTCTCGCTTACACGCTCGGCTCAGACGGAACGTAACAATTAGTCATGCTTTTTTGAGCGTGCAGCTAACGTTCATAGATTTATAAGACGTCAAAAATATTAATACTTGTTCAATATAACAAATAATAAAGAAAGCGACGATGGCTCAGTTGTCGGACAAGGCGACGATCGCAGTAGTAGTATGGTGAAGCTGTTAAGACTTTGCTAGGACAATAACGTAGTCATTTCGAAAAAAAAAAGACGATCGCGGTAGTTTCGAATCCTTACGATTTAATTGGAGCTTTCGATAGAGGAGAACATTGTGGTAAACTCATAGCAGAGTGGTAATCCTTTTCCTAAATCTGCTTGGCTAGCTCCCACCCTTAAGTTGAAAATCTGTCTCCAAACACCTGTTGATCTGTTCATTTAGCTCTTGAGAGCTAATTCTCTATAGATTTATCGTATTTACTATCTTTGGTTAGATCTTCATTTAAAATCAGATAAGATTATGGATATGAAAACCTATATTTTATAAAAAAAAAGCTTACAAAGCCATGTCTTTTTTTCGAACTGACTATTATGCTATTGACTTAGCAAGGTCTTAACAGCTTCACCGAACAACGTAAGTATAGCGAGTGGTTCATATGTATTGTAGTGTAATATGGGGGTCGTGCGGGCGATGGCCGTCTACGGGGCACCGGTCTGGGCAGACGCCCTCGGTGCCGCCAACGTACGTGCGCTGCGCAATGCGCAGCGTACGGTGACACTGAGGGCAATCCGGGCGTACCGGACGGTGTCCTCAGCGGCGGCCTTAACGCTCGCCGGCTCCCTTCCCTGGGAGCTGGAAGCTGGGGTTCTCGCCGCCGTGTACGAATTCACGGCGGCGAGAAAGCGTAGTGGGGAGCCTCTGGCTCCCAGGGAGATAGAGGCCAAGAGGCGAGAGTGTAGGGATGGGGCGTTAATAAGGTGGATGCAGGACCTGGCAGACGCGCGCTTCGGGACGTACACAGTCGACGCCGTCCGCCCGGTCCTGCGAGAATGGATAGGGAGGAGTTGGGGCTCCCTGACGTTCAGGCTGGTGCAGGTACTGACCGGGAACGGTTGTTTCGGGTGGTACCTGCACCGGATCGCTCGCAGGGAGCCGACCGCCGTCTGTCACGAGTGCGGCGCTGAGGAAGACACCGCGCAGCACACGCTTTCTGAGTGTGTTGCGTGGGAGGGACAGCGCCGCACTCTGGCGGCGGCGGTAGAGGGGAATTTGTCGCTGCCGAGTGTGGTCTCCGCCATGCTCGGCAGCGAACAGGCGTGGCGAGCAATGGCTTCCTTTTGCGAAGATGGCCCGCGAGGTAGATCCTCTAAGTGGCCGTCTCCGCCAACAGAGGACCGGCAGGAGGAGGCGGCGCTTTGCCCAACTCCTCCTGCCACCGTAGCCGGACCTGAGGGGATGCAGTCGGGGGGCTCTTCCCTTCATTGCACAGGTCTGGCGGACGAGGAGAGGCAACTGGTGTGTACCCAGCTGCCTCTCTATAGGTAGGAGTCCGGCGGCCACCTTCCGCCGGATGGACCGTTGGGGCGGCTATACAAGGTTGATTAGCTAGAACGATCCCTTGCCGCCCCAACAATACGGTCTGTCGGTACACCGTGGGGTTTTAGTCCGTAAGAGTCGGACATAGCCCATCCTCTCCCCTGGGAGGGTGGGTATCCATAATGGACTTCCCCACGTTTAAAAAAAAAAAAAAAAAAAGTGTAATGTGTAGGTTTTGATGTATTTATAATTGTGAAATTGTCTCAATTTTATTGATTTATTTATCGTGCCGTTTATTTTACAGAACAACTAACTTCAGCGCGCGGTTTGGGCTGCTTCTATGTAGATTTTGAAAATAAAATATAGCCCCTGTTACTCGTTGATAAAGTGGATTTCTAAATTGAAAGTATTTTTTAAATCGGTTTAGTATATTTTGAGTTTGTCCAATAAATCAAATCTGTCTTTATAAAGCAATAGGAATAGATAATCCCATGGCACAAAACTCATATAATTGGATAACCAAAGGATTAATAAATTTGGTTAATTTTAAATTTGTTGCATTTTAAATAAAACAATAACAAAGTACAGTAATCTCACTAATTCGGCACTATTAAAAACCGGAGGGTGCCGGATTATTGGAATGTTCGGATATATATTGATTAAAATAAAGCATTTCATAGTGGGAATAAATGTGTGTAATGTATTAAATTAACATGTACATATGTAATTACATAGTTTTAAAATATGCAATCCTTAATTGAGGTCTGCTTTTATGCATCTTGTACTCCTTGCTTTAAAACCTTTTCTAGCATGTTGCGAAGAATTATTAGCGGATTACTGGACGTGCCGATCTAACAAAGTGTCGGATTAGTGAGGTTATACTGTATTTAAATGAAAGTTCACCTAACCTTATAAAAAAAATCAAAACTTTTGTAACCGTAACCCAAGTCCCAGATACTCATGTATACATATTCCGCGGCTTTGTTTCGAAACCGCAATAAAATTTAAATGGAACATCAACAACATCCGGTGTTAATTCTTTTAACATAATCAAACGGTATCGACTATAATAAAATAAACTAGTCTCGCTGTATGTACATATGTCGGCGTGCTAAAATTGTGCACGAATACGATTTAAATACGGGTACGACCGGTTCTAATAATTCTTAAATAATTGTGTGAGAACATAATATTTTTATTACTGTGAGAAAATATTTTTTTTAAATTAGTAATAAATTATCGTGAACAGAATTTTTGGATTATAAAATAAATTATTAAAAAAAAAACACCTGTTCATTTTATAATTTTAAGAAGAACAGGAAACAGAATATTCTGCTACATCTATACTAATATTATAAAGAGGTAAAGTTTGTGACGTTGTAGGGGGTAATCTCAGGAACTACTGGTCCTATTTGAAAAATTCTTTCAGTGTTATATAGCCTTTTTTATCGAGAATGGTTATAGGCTATATATCATCACGCTAAGGCTAATGAAGCGGAGCACCAATAAAGAATTTTTAAAAATCGTTTTTTTTCTCTTGAGAACTTTCGCTGCATATTAGCGTTCGCTCAAATTAACTATTCCACGCGAACGAACTCGCTTGCAGAGGCTAGTTTTAGATAATTAAGCAACCGCTTTTATTTCCTACCAACTTCTGCCCGCGACTTCGTCCGCGTGGAATATTTATAATAAAATTTATAATCATAATGTACATATAGATACAGGCGAATATAACTATATAGTTACTTATACTATTAGACATTTTTATTCATCGAGTTTACATTTAACTATACAGACATAGCTATAGATTTGTTTATGCCGCGATACCAAAAACCATTTATAACACTGACATAGATGTAAATCGTAATTTAAGTTATATTTACACGCAAGGCACCGTCTGACACCAGTGTTCCATACTTAATGCTAAGCTTTCGGTTACGTTTATGATTAAATTAATAACAATTATTTATGAAGTAAGGAACGCTTTGAAGCATATAAATAACAATGTTGCTTCGTACTATTAAAATATGCTCAGTTAAGAATTTTCTACCATCTCGTGTGGTCTACATTTTTGAAGTGAAATCTTCTTTAAGCGCGTTGTGGGTTTTTTTTTAAGTATTAATAATATTGAATGCTTAAGTAGAATAACAATAGTTGCTAGAAAATAAAATGATTTTTAACTAGACTAATAAAATTAACAATAATAAGATAAGGTGCGGGCCAAGAGTTTGCAGAAAAAAAATTTGATTTCGTGTGATGACATGCTAGAAGCGTGACCGGCCGTACTGCGCTTATGCGGCTTGCATAAGACTAGTGATGCTTGGTATAGCGGCCTGTGTAATGTTGATATTTTGCAGCTCATCTTAGGCTTCATCGATTAATAATCTTTATAGGAATGTATATAACTATTGCTTCGTGTGCAATAATAACACCAGACCTCAAAAGATAACATTTTCTACATCGTTTTGAGTTTTCACTTGTGTCGGCAATGCTTATGACTGCCTGAACTTTTTTAATATTTTTCTGTTTAATTGTGTTTAAACACGCTTTAAAACTACATCGATTTAGTTAAATTTAACGACTGTAATAAAAACAATGTAATAACAAAAGTCATTTAAAATATTTTAGTACACGGCACGGCACACAAGGCGTGATGCTTTTGCAAAATACTGCAGCACGACTTAGGGTATATTTAGGCGACTCCCGGACTAAAATAGAGTTACACATTGCAACACAGTCGCGCCTCTCGAATTGCAGTTCGACGGATGCGGGTCGCCGCCGCGCCTCGTTATTTTATATATATTTACTTATTTCTGCTATCGTATACAAAAACATAGTTGCTTTCACCTATTGCAAAAAGTAATGGTATTGTTTTAAAATGAAACTTAAATACGTTGTAGTTATGTTATTGTTAAATTGTAAATTAATTTGTTTTGTGGAAAATAATTGTTTTTGGTGTCCGAATTCTTAGGATTTTGTTTTCGTTATCACCTTTTGCGAGCAAGTATAGCCATGAAGAAGGTAATAAGCTCGGAGAGGGGCCAGAGTTTTTAGGATTCCGTTTTAAGGCCCGACTTCAATACCTACCAACCGCAAATCGATAAATGAAAAAAAAAACCTCGGAATCACGTATTGTGAACAAGTAAAGCCATAGGAGGTGATTGACTCAGAAAGGGACCAGAGTAATAAGTTTCTAATATTGTAAGATGTTTAGCTATTGTAAGATGAATCTGCCACTAATAGACGCGGGTAACTTCATCGGCTTTGAAGTAAATACACAGACTCAAAACTGTCTGCGTAATTGTTTCGTACGCGGCATCTCTTATCGGTTTATTTCAGGTTACCTGTTAGAACCGTAGACCACAGAACGAGACCTTTTATGAATGCCCTACGTTACCGGGTCAGGCGTACAGAATTCCAAAACAGTTTCAGTTCCCCGACCAAAGGATACTAATGAACACCGTAGGGTTACAACCAAGGGCTACAGCCCGGTAACAGGCTTGCTTAACTGACCTATGTGTTGCAGACGGCAGATATCCCATGTACGTACAAAAAAATAACGAATAAGATTTTATTATACTAAAACTGAAAACAGATAAATAACAAAAGCTAAGAATTCTACCTGAAAATATATAAAACAGAACCATAAATATACACTAATTCGATGTAAAGACTACCCATTATTCCTTAAGTACATTCGACCTACCTCTGACCTTTACCCTAAGTCCGAGCTGAATTTAAGATACCCAGTAATTGGATGTCCGAAGGGACGTGTAAATTTAATGTACATCGCTTTCCATACAACAAATTGTGTTTGGGTAAAAGCTTGGAGAATTATTTATGCCCAAAATTATACTAAAGTACTAAATGTAATATCCATACAAATGACTAAATAAATATTGTTTTACATAAAAAATAGAAGTCTGTCTTTGTTCAATTATTTGAAGTAGTTAACAATAACTCTAACAGTGTTTGTCCAATCACCATGAAAATCGGAACACGTGTTTTTAATTAATTATTTTTGTTATTGAAAAGATCTTACAGCTATTATATCAATAATAACATATTTTTTATACTATTGGTGGCAAACGAACATGCGGGTCACCTGATGGTAAGTGCTCACCGCCGCCCATAGACACCTGCAACACGAGAAGAATCACAGATGCGTTGCCGACCCTTAAGAAAGGAGTAGGCACGTTTTTTGAAAGATTTCTGGGAGTTCGTTCCTCAGAATTGACGTACATGGGAAAAACGAACGTGAGAACCGCACAATAAGGACTTCCAACCATCGAGATGGTAATGATGGAATTTCAGTCCAGTAACATAATTAAAGCCATTTAAAACTTCACACAGATATAAAATTGTATTATTCTAACACATGAATTGAGTATGTTATAACTTCCTTGAGTTTAGGAGACGTCGTGTGAAAGATTTTTAAAACGCTGTTAATTATTTGGTTGCTAGCTCTAATTAAGAATGACTTTTTCGATAGGATGATTCCACTAACGGTACATTAAGAGTATATTTATTTCTAGTAGATAGCCAGTAATCAATTAGGAGAAAGTCGTAGTCCGGTGAAGCTGTTAAGACCTTGCTGGGTGAATAGCGTAGACATTTCGAAAAAAAAAAACAATTAGGAGAATTAATATTACTAAATAATTCCGCGCATTCTATACACCGTTAGTGATATTTACGATACGATGTATCAGCAATACACGGATGTAGACGATACATTTCTGATAGAGTAGATTTTTATGTTATCTCGTTAACTCGCTACTAGATCGCGCTACAACATATCAATATCCGAATCAAGCAATCAATTATAGAATTGTTCAAAACTTACCGTTCAATCGAGAGTTAAGAAAAACAATATTAGTTTGAGTACGAAGAATGTTAACATGAATATTTAAACATTCTCTAGTTGAGTTTATTGCAAAGGAAAGTAATAATAATAAATGAGTGCGAATAGTATGTTAAAAACATAGTGAGTTATGAAATTCAAATTAATTCCTCTAAGTATAGATAATATTCATATTAAAGTAATACCATAACTATCTATACATTTAATAAATGTAACGTGTCTGTACCTTTTACATTTTTGTGAAAAAAGATTTTGCAGAATCGTCCGTTTTTCGGTCTGCCTTTCTGTCTGTCTGTCTATTTGTTTGAACATACATCACTACTAAGGTACTGTGTTCACGATAAATCTCACCAAGAGAATCATAAAACATATCATCAAGCAACATTTAGTTTATGTTTCATTGAAATCGGTTCACTCTATCAAAAGTTATTGTAACTATAATGATCCCAACTTAAGTACGAG
>JACEII010000015.1:2112950-2143872 GCA_014332785.1 Antheraea mylitta
TTAGTGTTGTCTATGAAAGGAAAGTAGCATGATACTTAGAGTAGGCCAAAGAAATCGACTTTTTTTTTCTTTATACTCTGAAAAAATAGGTTGATAGACACCTCAGAAAAAATATCTCATGTATGAGCTCTTAATTTTAATAGGAAAGTATTTCGACTCTCAGTTTTTTATCTATTCCATATTATTACAAAAAAAAAATCGTATATCGGTATTCACTATTTAAAACAAAATATCTCGTCAGGCAGATTTCCTTTTAATATATAATCATCATAAATAATCAAACTTCAACCTGCAATAACTTTTAAACGCTGAGGTTTACAAAAAAATTGTAAGAGACATTTTTTGTAGAAATTTCCTACATATATAAGACAAGATTTTTTTTAAAATAATGAATACTGTTGGTGCGCCTTAGGTATATATTTAGATTTCTGAGCGCACAAGCAAGTTTCCTGCCCACCTTCCTTCCTTCCTACATAACTCACTTTCGCTTCCATCTTAATTGCGGACGCAACGAAACGATACATCGCATACGAATAAGCCAAATTACTGGAGTCACAGTTTATTAATATTGTGAAGATTAGAGTAAACCTTCGTCGACGCTGAAAGACAACATAGTGATTTATATATACATATATAAATAGCATCATTAAGACTGGTGAGTCCGTATTTCCATATTTCCGCACCCCTGAACCAGCACCTTTGCACATCAAATACCGTATAAATAAAAAAATTTGTCCATTTTTTTAGCCCACCCTAATGATGCTAGGCCATTTCTAAGCCCGCATGACCATTTACCACACTCGAGTTGAGAATCTATAGCCAAACACCTATGAGTGTGTTCTGACAACTCCTTTTGAGGGCCAGTCTCTTTAGATTTAGTGTGTTTACTATCTTGAACCACATCAATACTTAAAATCTTCTTACTTAAAATCTGCTGCAATCGTGGTTAAACGGTAAAACCTATACACTGTAAATAACAAAGCGTGAGACACATTAAAAACTACAAAAAAGGCAATATCCAACTTCCAACATCATTCCAAGGCGGACGCCCGTCTAAGTACTGAAACGTTGATTGACCTCGGTAATCGGATGAGAACCGGTGTTTTCAACAATTTACCCTATACAGTGTTTAACCTAACTTCTTTCGTCACAAAAAAAATTGCAGATCACAATTGTAAAGCCATTCCATAAGAAATTTCACTTTAAAAAGAAAAATAATCGATTGTTTAGATTCGCACAAAGTAAGTAGGAGGATGACACACGAAAACAATTTATAAAATGTACGTAGCCGTACCAGGGACATATGAGTTATGTAGCTACATCGGTCATCATTTATCATATTACGAAAAGGGTGTTATCATGTTTGACGAAGCACATATATTTAAACTTTGTACTTTTAAAACGATTTATCTTCTTTGACATTCAAACTTACATATATCTCCCTAGTCGTGCACACGTAAGTCATTATTTATATTTGATTTTACTTTGTTTATAGGGGCTTTTATTCCGCTGAACATATCAGCCCCATTATTCCCCAATCTTTCTAGCTGTATCATCAGAGTCGCTGATGAGATATCATTACCAGATCATACAGCTTCCTAGCTTCACCAGAAAAGGGTTCAGCCAAGATGCTATGACAAATACCTATGTTCTGGCAATTGCTTTTTATACTACTCATCAATGACTGTCTTTCGATGCGGTTCTTAGCACACTCCATCATCAAGTGATACACATACTCATTTTTTCTGCATACATCGCAGTTAAGGGATTCAGCTTTCCTCATTAGGTATGAAAAACTTTTCGATTGATAGTGCCCCGAACGGAGTCTTAAGGCTACCTTAAAATATTCTCGGTTATTTGTTATAATTTTTTGTAGTCCGGTGAAGCTGTTAAGACCTTGCTAGGTTAATAGCGTATACGGATCGAAAAAAAAATTGTTATAATTTCTATATATCAGAATAGGTTTACTCAGTGTTAAGGTGGACTTTTAAAGTAAAACTTGTAATGGAACGATGGGAAATTTTTTCGTCACGCATTAAACGTAAGGTAGATAGGTATTTTGGGTATTTGTGTCAGTACGTATAAGTGGCTATCTGGGTCTAGAGTAGTGTACCAATATTAGTAAACTTAAGTATTTATACTACGGGACTTCGTATAGTACCTATATAAACAGCGGTTTCGGCGGTCTTTGACCCGCCCTGATAATAAGAAAAAAACTTGAAAAATTATACACCTACCACATGAATCACTTTATCTACTGGAAAACCGCATGAAAATCCGTTCAGTAGTTTTTAAGTTTATCGCGAACAGATCGACAGACGGACTAACGTGACAAAGGACTTTTTTATAATATGTAATGATTTATAAGCATTCTCATATATATACAGTTTAATATAGGTATGTAAACTTAATTCACTTCCTCTGTGTGTGCACTTTGACACACGAAGTGTTTTTTAATAAACGATTTATTGATAATATATGATGAATATTTATGAACGACCAAACGAACCTCAGTAACGACAGAGAGCCTTTGTAATCGTCTCATGAGAAGTCGTCTAATTTAATGTTATAATATATACATTCTTTGAAATAGATATTCAATGTATAAAGATGTGTGATACATAAATGGTATACACATCTTCCATATAACAGTGTCCAATTTACGAATGTCTAAAGGGCATGGTTTTAACTCATAATGACAGAAGCACTCCCAGGAGCAATAATCTGACCTATACGTTGAAAATATTTAACCTTTAACCTCAGGCCACGAACCCTTTTTCTATATAAATCACACAGATTTCGTAAAAAATATTTACACATCATTACTTTTGACCTCTTTAGTTGTTTACTTTTAATATGATAGATATATTTTAAATTTAGATAAAAACTTGCTGAGATATGAACGAATATGAGAATAGAAGAAAATCAAAGAAAGTATGGAAATTAATAATTGAAAGGAAGCATAACTGAGGATGATTTACAAGTATTAAGTTTATCATTCATTCATACATTTCTATAAAACATTTACAAAAATGTTTAACTTGGATTTAAAACCAAATAGTCGTTAAAAGGCAACACTTAGAGGAAACCATTATAAATTATTTATTGCCAATGATAACTTACTCATTCGTAAATAGTATCTAAATGGATAGTTAACGACTACCACAATGTCATTACTTCAATTTATTTAAACAAACTGAACGAACAAAGAACGATTGTGTCTCTCAATAAATCAATACAAAAATGATATCATAATTTTCAAAATGCAGACGAATACAATAGAAGCATATAATACAAGTTAACATTTAAATCAGCACAGTTAAAATGAAAAATTAGCTTGCGCCAACATCGATCGCAATGCGCTGACTACGCCGCTACGGCCGTGGCCGCGAGCTACGTGCGGACTACGCTATTATTTATGTAACACGAGTCGCGGAACAATCAACCGCCTGCCGCGACCGCGTCCGTGTCACAGTATAAATATGAGACACAGTACGGAAACTACGAACAAACGATCGAAAACGGCAAACTCACACAAATACGTGCATCGACGAGAGGTTTTCAAAGGAATTCTATGGACGGCACCGCGAGGTCCGCTCAGGGCTCGTGTCGATGCGCATGTTTGGGTCAGTGTGCCGGTGCGAGCGTTTATAGGGAGTTTTCATACTTGGTGTTATGTGTACTGTGTGCGTGTGTTACGCAACCGTTTTGTATCTATTTTACTTACACTATAATGTTCAAAACTTCTCCAATGAGATATTATAATGGTGTAGTCGTTAAAGGGATATTTCTTTGTTAAATTGTGACTATAATCGACTATAAACTTTGTTTTATTAAAACAAGTAGTCGTCTAGTGGTTAAATTTCAGCCATTATTCATTAATTATGTAAGCAATTTTCTTTTATTGATAACACTAAATAAAAAATAAAACAAAATGTCATAATAATCGGTTGTATAGATAAGCGTAACAAACAAAGATAATCACATTATAATTGTAGGTGGTAGAGCCACGTTGAAGCTATAATAAGCTATAGGCCCACCTCCACCTTCCCCTCACTTCTCCTCTCCCTTCCTCTCCTCTCTTTTCTCTCTTCCCCCATACCTCCATTGCATGCACTTGCAACTCTTCTGGTGTTACTGGTGTCTAGGGACGGCAGTGATCACTTAACATTAGGTGAACCGTATGTCTGTTTGCCTCCTATATGTCAAAAAAACAGTACTAGCTGATACCAGCAACTTTGTATACACTGCTTAATATCTTACAGAATATCTTTTTAAACAGCATCATCCATTTTCCTCTTGCTCAAGTTCAATACGGTACGAAAACAGACGTCGCTGAAAGCGTATTGCTTACAAACATCATAATTTCTTTAAAAAAAATCTGTAGTCTCTTGGTTTGTACCTTTTTTCTGATTTCGTTTATTTTTAGACTGAAAAATCGTTTTGAGTGCAGCTCATTTTACTTTAATAATTATATATTAAGTGGAGATATTAATAATGACCAGATGTTCAAAAAGTAAAACGGAAAAAACTATGGTTATGTATGTTATATTTTTCCACTAATTTAATAATTGATACTCTTTTAATTGTTATGAGAACACATGTGATAAAAGAACTACCAAACCGATCTTCTTTTGTTTTATTACTTCTGTAGATTTTCTTTTGAATAAAAATGGTTATACAGACTTATTATTAGTAGACGGGTTTTTGTTGTCGTGGACTTTAATACATTTTGATACAATCAATATAAACATTTTTGTGTAAGTCTCACTTAAGTAATAACGCAGCACACGACGTAAAAGTTCTAAGAAGACAACACTTTTTTCAACTTAGCTAACAAATATCGTCATAAATGTAATTATCCTGGAATTGTGAAATTCAATCCATTTAGAATTCAAATACTGAAGAATCGTAGTAAATCAGTTCAGTAGTTCCATAGTTTACGTTGCTCATGTAAACAAATACACAAAATTCGCTCTCTCTCTCTCTTTACAGATTAGTAATAATATTAAAATATCTTAACCATAGACAGCATACTCAACGAGGTATACGACATTGTATATAACAGAAGTAAGGAATAACACCTGGCTTGGAAGTGTGATGAGTACCGCGTAACGGTACCTCGCTCCTCGCGGAACCTTAATTACTCCACTTAAGCTGCTTAATTAAATCCCACGCTTCCAACACATATTACACAAAGGCACTTGGTCCCGTTTTGAGGCTTAATTTATTCATACATTTAACTTCTAATGTTATGTTCTCATTTCTTTTACGTTCTGTCAACTTCGCGTAACTTCTTAAATATCACAACACTGAGAAAAATCGATAACTAAAATCAAACACATTGTAGTCATTTTGAACGGATGATGGCCCAGTGTTTAACCTAGACCCTGCGTCGATCGACTAAGATCCAAATCTGGTTAAATCCGGTAAGAACACAATTGTAAATAAGCGAAGCTTTCAGTGAAGCAAAGAATTACGATGGTATCATCAGTATATTCTCTATAGGTGTGTTCCCGCAGACGCATTTAATGCCTAGTGCAGCTTAATCTTATTGATATCAAATAAACAATGACTGAGCTATTTAAAAGGTTTTGCTAATATAAAGACCGAAAGTTTATGACTTCTTGTATTTCTTTGAGTTATGCCCATGGCTTCTCAACTGGTTCTCACTAAAGTTATACTTCTTTTCACGTATTTGGCAAAAATAGTGAGAATGAATTATTACAATGCGCGCGCATACCGACATCTAAAAGCGACACCATGAAGTTGGTTCTGTAAAATTTTATGACAAGTATTCAAAGTAATTATTCAAATATATATATGAATCTACAACACGTGTTTTACATCAAGGCAGATAAAAAATATTATTATATGTAAATAAACATATTCTAATACCTTGAAACGAGCAATTCTTGTATATTTTTATATTGGTATATATTCAAAAGCTCGGAAACAGCGACAACGATATCCGAGAAACTTAGTATATAAGTGGTTTCGGGGACGATAGATCGATCTAGCTAGAATTCATTCATAGATTTTTTTATTTGAGTTTTCAGGCAATTAATAAATATAACTAGAATATAAAGGTAAATTTCGCCAGCGCTGTCAAAACAAAAATAGCTCAGATGGAAATCGGCTGCTTCGAAAATCCGTCTAACCCCAGTTCGAATCCAAGTGACAGCAAAAGAGATATCATTTTTTATTATTTTTTTTTGTACAAAAAGCGCTAGTCTTGTGAGGGAAACCTAACAGTTTTTATAAAAGTTTTTTTAAAGAAGCGAGCTAGGCTCGGTTGTCCAGGTACTATGTATATGTACGTATGTAAATTAGGAAACTAGGATTTTTTTAAGCACAACGCGTTCAACGATATAATTTGTTTGCTTTGAAGGAATGAAAAGAGCAGTGTGTTGTTTATGTGATCTTACTCTTTAGAGTAAATATAATATTAGCGTATTTAGCGGGCTCTTAGCCTGTCATGTATTGGATTTTATAATATATCTATCTTTTTACGTTATTTGCCTCTACATTTCGTTATATTTTTAATGTTTTTTTACGTAATATAGTTTGGTTATAGTGTACAAGTGAAATGAATGGAAAGTAATACCACAAAGAACGAATTCTGCCACAAAAACTCTATGGAAAATTCAAACAACACAAGCCACCATCTTGTTAGAACATTTAAATTATCTCAAGATACTTGTAATATTATTACCTACTTAATACCGGCTGTAATAATCTAGAAGATTGGTTGCCAAAAATAATATGCAAAAAATATATACATATTGTTAAGATAATAAACGAAATACATCAAGTCGCGGATGTTAACTAATACCTACACGTATGTTCCAAATGGTTTAATATGTACGTTGCATTTTCAAACAATTACTTTCATGAATCTTATGACGACAATGTATTTTATTTTTAATATTAGACCACTTACGTCACGGAGATAAACTTGTAAAACCATCGAATTCGACAAATAGAGTGCAGACAGAAAATTACCTGTGAACAAAAATAGGACTTATAATAAATACTGTTATAATAAAAAGTGTGTATCAATGTGTACACGCGGAGGAAATGAACCTTTTTTACCTTAAATGTATTAAATTACATATACAACAGCGGTCCCTGCTTTGATAACTTAAAAATCATAAATGCCAACCGTAACGCCACCTACCGGGTCCAATTTTGAATCTAAACCATTCTCGGTTCCACTGGAACACGGACACAAAATTTCATCAAAATCGGCCAGTCGTTTAGGAGGAGTTTAGTGACATACACACGTATAGAAAATATATATATATAAAGATGGGAATGCTGATAAATTATAAAAGTACTACACGAAGTTCCGTATAAACAGACAAATATACATTTACTATTTTTGTATACTACTAAACACAAACAGATACTTATACATACTTACACAGATACATACCTACCTTACGTTTAACACGTAACGAAAATTGTTCATTACCGTAGCATATGAATTTGCCATCAGACAGTGAAAATCACGTCAAAATTGGTCTAACAGTTTTGTATATTAGAAACAGAAAGACAGAGGCACCAAAACTTTAAAAATGCCTGTTTATTATAAGTACCTATTACATATCTATTTAGTAAAAAGCTGTTTTGATATTACCAACAGACACTTCAATTTTGAATAATGTAAGGCAAGAGTAAAAAAATTAAAATTCGCAACGTATAACATATAAGATCAATAATTACCAAGCAATATGTACGTAACATGAAACAGACGTAGCGTGTTGCACCGACCATTTCAACTAAATTGTAAATTGGTCGCGTTAAGCTGCCCACATACATGATACGTCCAGACCGGCTTGTCAGTTTTAAATTAATTAATACGTATGAAGTCAGCGTGTCTCGGATGAGAGATATTGTGACGTCATTACTGAAGTGAAATAATAATATGGACTTAGGAATAAATTGAAATATGTCGTAATGAATATGGACGGTGTTGTAATACGGAATAGTTCCTCCCTGTATAATGATACAAAAGTATCTCTAATATACATTCGGTCTTTATAAATTAAATAACTATTGAATACCGTATACATTTTATTAAATATATGAAAGTATATACAGTCCTTAAACAAAAAAATCCTATTGGTTGTTCCGACTAATTTCCGACGAAACGGTTGGACCGATTTTGACGGAACTTTCACTGTCATGTAGCTAACGTTATAAGGAGTAACTTAGACGAAACAAACAATATACAGTAACGCCTCACGTGCATATTTACACGGAACAATACTTTTTCCTAAATTCAATGCGGACGAAGTCACTGGAACAGCTAGTGTTACAATAAAAAAGGTAACATATGATTGTATAACTTGTATTTACCTACATACAAAAAATATTTCTGATTTTAAAGAAAGAAACGTTCTAACATTAAAAATAATATGAGCTATATTTTAAAAACAATAGTCTTAACTTTCAATAAAACATATGTAAACTAATGTAATATCCGTTAAAACACAAAGGCGGCTAGAGCGTCCATAATATTACCTTTAAAATTCATTTATATTCAGATGGCTTTAAATGAATTCGAAGGAGCCCTGCCGTATGCAAAATTAGCTCCACGCTCGCCATCCACACCCCCTCCGTGTCGTTCCACGTATGAAATTATTTTCAGAACATTCGCACATGTTTCTAAATTAAATTTAACTTGTTACAGACCAAGCGCGTGATCGAACTACAATAGGCATTGATTTTTTTAACTTGATCTGTGGAGTTTTGTCAGTGTTATGAAAGAAATTGTAAACTACTTTTTACTTTCTTTTATAAAGAATTACAATTATTTAATAAAATGAGAAATGTATTCATAAATGAAGTATAATGATATGATAGAGTTATAATTAATTTTTAAAGCTTATTAAGTTCCTCAAAAAAGTAATGGTATTTACTTTACATACAGAGAAACTATGTATTGAAAATTGGATATTTTATCGGTGTTGAGTGGCCCATATTGAAATGATATATTATAAAAAATTGCATTAGTGTAAATAAATACCATCGACATAAAGAGTCTAAATTATGGCCGATTAAGTTTCTTTTTCTATGTTTTCACTGTGCATCCGTCAGAAATTAACGCAGCTATAATGCTTATCAAATATCGACGGAAGAAAACGGAAATTTATTTATGCGTAGTCCTAAACTAGGCAGATAACCAAGGTCGTATCGATGAAAAATTGAATTGTAGGATAGCGAAATCAAGAACATTCGAGGCTGTATTTTTTAAACAAGAATATGTTAAAATTAATTTAGCACAAAATGCAAGTTACAACATTTCCGTTTTCTCCCGTCGTTATATATGTATAACTAGATGCTGTACTGCCATTATGAGTCTCAGACAACAAAATCGTTCACAAGAGGTGAGTCCAATTAAATCGCCGACGTCGAGTTTTAATCTATACTAATATTATAAAGAGGTAAAGTTTGTGAGTCTGTGACGTTGTGAATTGTGACGTTGTAGGGGGTTATCTCAGGAACTACTGGTCCGATTTGAAAAATTCTTTCATTGTTATATAGCCCATTTATCGAGGATGGTTATAGGCTATATATCATTACGCTAAGACCAATAGGAGCGGAGCAACAATGAAGAATGTTTAAAAATCGGGATTTATTTCCTTTTGAGAGTTTTCGCTGCATATTACTTTGCCCAAATTAACTACGTCCACGCGAACGAAGTCGCGGGCAGAGGCTAGTACACAATACAATCCTATGATTAGGTTAATCAATGTGTTTATAATTGAAATTTCACGCGGACGTAGTTACGGGCACAGCTAGTTTAATATAAAGTTGTTAAACTTTTAATAAGGAGAAGTGAGGCAACCTGTGTGGTACTTATGTTTTTCCTGTGTACATAAAATACGATATATCTAGTATTAAACTAATAAAAAATGCAAACGTAATCTTGAGTACCACTAGTGATTAATAAAAAAATATATTGTATAAAATATCACAGTAAGACCTTTATCGATCTAATTGTTAACGATATTCATTAGTATACCTTGAATGGCTTTTGTTTGAGTTGCTTTTATAATAAAATCAACGGAGGCGATAAAACAAATGTTTACCAAAGTCTGGACCTAAAAGGAACGTCAACAAAGGCACGCGAATTTATATAGGAACAAAAAAAACGATAACCCAGACGACTGAGTATGGAACAGGTTTAGCCCGTGAAGAATTCACAATAATGTATGCGGCATAGGATCACAATGTGATAGCCGTCGGCGCATTTGCCTCACAAACGCCCTCCATGACTTATAAGTATTTACACGTGTTTATCAGATTAAAACTTAATCGGGCTGCGAATATTTAAAATTACTTTGCAACAGTATTTATATGACACGATAAATAATAAGATACGAGTTTTTTTGTTATGCCATAGGAGGCAAACGTATAGGTGGGTCACCTGATGACAAGTGATCATCACCGTCCATAGACACCAGCAACACCAGACGAGTCGCAAGTGTGTCGCCAACCTGTGTTGGTGGGGACGGGGGAAGGAAGACGGGGGAGGGAGGGAAGGTAGGTGGAAGTGGGTATCCGGCGCTCTCGCTGACCAAACGAAACGCAACGATGCAAGCAGTGTTACTTCACGTCGGTTTTCTATGAGATGGTGGTACTGCCCGGCGAACCGACACATTCATGCTGAAACCAGTTACAGCTTCAGCGTAACTCTACCACCTTTAAAAATTATTCAAGCTATGTCCGTAAATAAAATTAAAAGTCCACGAAGCAAGATATTCTAGACCTGAAACCGTCGTAGCGACTAGACACTGCAGTACTCAACTTGCCGCGCATATGAAGTGCTCGGTTCGTTAGAGCTACAGATTTAGAATAAAACTCTTCAATGCGAAACAGAAAGAAAAATCTACAATACAAATGCTTGTTACTTTATACGAAGTGACTGGGAAACTTAATGTGTTATAATAAATATTATTTTAGGTCTGCTTTGTAATATTTTGGACGAACTGTACTGAATTATACTTCCAATTGTATCTGAACATAATCCAAGAGTTCAATCACTATTAATTTGTACGGATCATAAATTTGTCTTAAGTGTATTCATGGTTATTAGTGTGGAACCATCGAATTTCGCATATTTCGTTTGCGGTTAAATTTGATTCTGTTGTGTAGATAATTTTTTATGCAAATTATGTTTTTTTATTTGACTAGCTAAATCCCATCCGCTTTGTTAAGCCCAAAAAATGGCAAACGTTCCATCGAATCCAAAAAATAAGTAGCATACCAACCATTTACGAATAATTCCACATCGAATAGTCATAGTTATATGTCTATAAGTTCAGTAGTTTTGACGTGATTAACCCTCAAAGGAACTATATTTCATTACATATGTGTATAATGTAAAGAAAACCTATTTCTTTAATAATTTAATTATAATAAAACGATACACAATTTCATGTCGAAGTACATTATAAAATGTAATGAAAAATTGTGGAAAATAATCATTTAGAGACAAACTTGTAATGTCGTTTCGATGTTTACAGGTACGTTTTTCTATTAAATTATTTAATGTAATAAGCTTCGTTTGATACTATTTTAGAATATTAATCTTATATAGATTAAGAATGTACTTCCTCATAACCGACCGTTCACACGCATCATTACACATTATAAAACAAAGTCCTCTGCCACGTCTGTTTGTCTGTTTGCGATAATCTCAAAAACTAATGAACAGATTTTCATACAGTTTTACCAGTGATTCACGAGGAAGGTTTAGTTATAAATTGTCTACCCTTTTTTTTTCAGTGTTAGAGCGGGACAACGTCCGCCGGTCCTGCTAGTAATAATATTTTTAATGTATACAAATAACATTAACGTTTCTCAACTAAGTTTATGAAGAAAGTTTAAGAACGAAAATGAAAGTACTCATTAAAATAAATTTAATTAACAACATATAAACGTAATCAATCGATTTTTAGCACCTCTATAATCGATTTTCAATTCCGTCTTATCTGTGTAGACGATCCAATTAATTTGCCCGTTCTAATTATTTACCCGAACCGGACCGTAATTAAAGCCAAACAACTGTCCGGCCTTAGTCAGCGGTGACTTCGACGTATCGGACGTGAGACGTGGTAATTACTTATTCTAAATAGTAAAGAACCATGCACGAATGTCTCTATCATAGCGCAATTAATTTTAGATGACATTTTAACTACTATAATATTCAATCGAAACGTATGAATATACAATTTATTACCAAAATTAAACGATGAAACCGATGTGGGATGTTTCAAAAACAATATCATTATCTATCTACACTTCTATACTTATCTATAATGTAGCTATATATTGTAAAGCTGGAGGGTTTTTTTGCAAGGTTGAACGCGCTAATCTCAAGAACAACTGGTCCTATTTGAAGATTTATTTCAGTGTTCGATAGCTAATTTATCGAAGAAGGCTAACATCAATAAGAGCGGAGCACCAATTTGAATGTTTCATAATCGATTTTTTTTCTTTTGAGAGCTCCCGCTGTGTTAGACCATAGTATCCATTCCACGCAGATAAAGTCGCGGGTAGATACTATATATTATAAACAGGTAAAGTTCCTGAGTTTATGACGTTTTTACGTTGTAGGCGGTAATCACAGGAACTACTGGTCTGATTTGAAAAATTCTTTCAATGGTATATAGCTCATTTATTGAGGATAATTATAGGCTATATATCATCACGCTAATACCAACAGGAGCGGAGCACCTATGAGGAATGTTTGAAAATCGGGGTATGTTTTACTCTTGAGAACTTCCGCTGCGTGTTAGCGTTAGCCTAAAGTAACTATCCCACGCGAACGAAGTCGCGGGCAGAAGCTAGTGTTATTATATGATTGATTTTTTTTTCATGGCATTTAGACGTAAAACAAAAGTTAAATATGCTATTTATTGTATATTTCAATACAAGTTAACGAAGTTCGTCAATCTGAGGTATAAATTAAAGAGCACGTTGAGATAACAATTTACCTCCAGTGGAATATCTTGAAATTCTGTTTAGTATTGTTCATGGCAACGACCGTTAATGAAGCGTATATTTTCATACCAATCTTGCCAAATAACCTTACATGTCTGAGATATTGTGGAAATTTATTTGACACGTAAAATAAGTTCCTAGACGTAATGAAATAAATCTCAATTTTCCTTGAACAGTTATACTATTAACTGTTGTGTAAAAGCTGAACAAATCATCTTTACTTCTAGGATATAGGTCAGGCGTAGGTTTACCTATTCTGATAACAGCTAATTATACGGTCAAAGAATACCTTCATTATTAATCTCAAATGTGTTGTGTTTTCCATGTTTTTACTTCTTCTATTTTAACTATAAATAACAAAAAATCGTGTAATGATTCAGTTTCAAAATAAACATATAGTAGTTGTATAAATAATAAAGGAAATAAAATTTTGTTTTGAGACCCCTAATATTTTTAGCCTATATTTTTTAATGTGAAAGATATCAAATCCATACAACATTTTTATTTATATCTATAGATAAAAACTGTTTTTACTTGTTTACACACATATGTTTGTAAAAATATGTATCATGAAAAGTCAAACCAGATCGATATTCTTACCAGTTCTTCTCGATGACTGGGTTGTTTTCCGAACAGGTGGTTAGGTAGGTTTGACGTTAATAAGCGTTAACTCTGGGCGTAATTTGAATACAGTATATGTGATTTTTAGTAATAAAGCATAGATAAGTAATAACAAAAGAGATAATAATAGTATAATCATATAGGATAAGGTAGGTGTATTTAAAAATGCAGTAACATAAGCTTTTCAAGTAATATAAATCAAAATTCATCACGAATACCTAACCACGACTACCTTTTCAGTAATCTTATACAACAGAAAGGGAATTCAAATGGAAAAGGTATTTTATTCGCGTAAACGTGTCGATTTAAAATCACATTAAGCCACCCTTGCCTGAGTATTGTGTTTAATATTATAGAGAACATAATACTAAAACATTCAGGACATATTTCACCGATGTATAAACGTGAAATATAGAACGTGAGTAAAATTATAGTTTACCGATCTTGCAAAAAAAAGGTCATAAAACGCTTTTCCGATATTTCACTTATGTCATATTTATTACTTTTCATCGCGACGTGTTTCGTGCAGTATTTGGAATATATATTATTATATATATGACCAGCTTGCCCGCCCTGGCTTTGCTTGGGTGTGCTGACGAAGAAAATGAAACCAAATTTTCCCTTTACAGTACGACTTTGAAATTAAAAAAAATAGCAACTGTACGAGTTAACGCCAAGACTGATCCTCCCGATAAAATAACGGCAACTAACGATCAGTACCAGTATATCTATTTAAACAGAGTGTGAGCGCCTCACGCCCGTGTAATCACAGATCACGCCACCGTGGTGTGATGGTAAATTTCGCTCCAGCACGTTTGGCAGGCCCTTCTGGGCATCCCGCACACTTGCCCACCTGGGCAGCGGCCCAAACCAGGTCTGTTCCCTCCACGTGGAGTCCTTGTGTAAATTGCTAGCGCGATACTGTGACACCCAATTAAAAAAGAATTCATCACTAGCTTACATCATAACACAGATCACCCCCACATACGTGCATATTTTTTTTCATTAATTTGAAGATCTCTTGTCTTCTCTCACTTACTCACATATATATATATATATACGATTGGTCTCGTACTGAATCGATTATAATTATATTAACATTATACACCAATAACTTCTAGAAAAAAGATTGAGAGTTATATAGCTTCATAAGAACATCTGTCTAAATATAAATAATATTTGAAAACACAAATTTATTTTTGTATAAAAACGGGTTAAAAATTTAACTTAATCGTGTAATAAATATAATAAAATAAACGTAAAATATTAAAAGGAAAAACATACCCATATCATGTGTAAACAATAAAACATTTATTGCTTTTCTAGTACAAGTTATTGCACATAATCTTCTTTACATTATTTATGAGGTATTCGAATTAACATTCTCCGAACATACAAGTAATGAAGGTAATATACGTTTATTAAATACTGATAAAGCGGACATTAAACGATGCGTGACGCTTCGAATTGATAAACACCGACATAGCACACACAATAATCTCCAAACTAATGTACTTAGCCACTAAATCCCTTCAGATTTCATCTGTCATAAGTATTCCCTGTATTCATGTCAAAACCAAGCAAGCAAGGATTGCAAGCAATGACGTAACAACACACAAGTAGCCTTGCGACGATATATCGAAAAACCAATAATGTCGATATTCATATCGATTTGTTTAAGATGAAGAATCGATAATATCAATATAAGATAATACTAAATATCCAAAAATGTGTCAAATATTATAATTGTTCATTCATTCATTGTTGTTAAATTCAATTTTGATTACTTTTTAATTATACAAGGATCTTACCTAATCTTATAAAAACCACTAATGAGACCTATCGTCGTCACATCGGTGCCAGCCAAAGGTCTTTCTTCAAAGGCCGGAATAAATGTCACGTAGTACCAGAAAAGGTTGCAAATGAAATTGCAACATTATCCAATTTTTTAGGTTACATAAATAATACGCATTATGATTTATCATTTAATTTACGCTATTAATAGGTATTGAGATGTTTACAAAAAACAGTACATGTATGTACACGCGTAGGAAGTGAAACTTCTTTGTGTTATATGTTTTAAATTATATATATGTGAGAATGAAGATCCACATAAACAATAATACACACAAATACATACCTAACTTACGTTTAACGTGTAACGCAAAATTTTCCCTACCGTGTCGTAAAAAGTTTCACTTCAATTACTAAATATATCGATAAATCAAATCAATACAATTAACATATCGTCGGAAGAAAGCGGAAATGTCGTAACTTGCATTTTAGGCTAAATTATTTTTAACCATATTTTTGTATAAAAAAATACCGCTATAAATGTTCTGGGTCTCGCACTCCTACAATTCAATTTTTCATCAATACGACCTTCGTTTTCAGCCTAGTTTTAGACATAAAAAACAACACAAAAAAATTGAAGTTTTGGAGTAGTTTTTTGGCTCTGGTGTAAAATTTGGTTTTTCAAGTTACGACAATTCTGCTTTCTTCAGTCGATATTGATAGTCGATATTTTTAAAAACTTACATCCCTACACTTCAGTGAAAATGTACTGTAGATAACTTCTAAACATTTTCGACAAAGTTGGATTTTTCAAGTTCTGCTTTCTTCCGTCAATATTGATAGTCGATATTTTTAAAAACTTACATCCCTACCCTTCAATGAAAAAGTACTGTAGATAACTTCTAAACATTTTCGACAAGACAAGTGAATGCAATATGTTGGAAACACTTTATATTGTTAGGTATTTCAAGTGCTCCGCATAGTAGCGATCAAATGTACTGTAGATAACTTCTAAACATTTTCGACAAAGTTGGATTTTTCAAGTTCTGCTTTCTTCCGTCAATATTGATAGTCGATATTTTTAAAAACTTACATCCCTACCCTTCAGTGAAAAGGTACTGTAGATAACTTCTAAACATTTTCGACAAGACAAGTGAATGCAATATGTTGGAAACACTTTATATTGTTAGGTATTTCAAGTGCTCCGCATAGTAGCGATCTCTCACTTCACCGCTTCTGTAACGTGAGTGCTTTTCAAACTCTGTTACGTCCGTGAATTACCTTATTGAATATAAACTTCCTCTGTCCTGTCTTCCTCTTTTAGTTGCAAATTATCGTAATAATATATTTAACGGTATATAAAAATCTAACTTTATTGACGTGTAAAGAATTAAAAACTTAGTATTTAAAAAATATAAAAACAATTTTACTTACGGCCATTTCATTTTAAAATAACTATGGCTTTTACTATTGCATGTAATTAGTTCATATATATTGAATAATATATGTGCTATTATTAGATAGGTAAGCAATTTTCATTTATATATAAAATCCGATGTGTCTGTGTGTGTGTTCGTAATTATTATTCTAATAAAGCAGGTTGACAATTTTAATGAGTTTTAATATTTGAGATCGTTTGAAGAGTTTTTAACTATAGCTTAGACCTGGTAGTTGACGTTGTTCACTTTTGACGAAAAATTGTTTTTTTTTTTTTTCAATTTTTGGATTAATTTTCTTTTGGTCTCATATATTAAAAACACTCATCATCTCTATGGCCCTAATGGATCTACCAATTAACATGAAATGTTATATTTAGGTAATCTTTTCTTTTCAACTTTTACCTAGGTACACGCATACCAATATATCTATCTAGATATACGTCATATTTTCTCGAAAGATACTGGTAGCTCAGTCCCGTGGTTAGAATCGGCAATCTCTCGGTTCAAAACTAGTACTGACACGAGTCCTAAACACAAAAGATAAACAGCGATGGTTACATTACAACCGGACATGCATGTCTTACCTACTAACCTCTTCAAGTTATGAAATCTCCCTTAGGTGTATTCAAAAGATATTTTATAGAGACGGTCTGAAGATAAAACATCTTTTAAGTGGTTAATCGCTTATTAATTATTCATGACAGTAAAGTACTACCTGGAACAAACCGAAACAGACGTGCGACGTTATTTACACATCATTTTACAACCGGCCGCGTCTCACCGCGCCCGAGCTCTGTATTTATGGCCCGGGAGCATGTTGCCTATGCAATTTACACACGACTTGACTGTAAATCGTTTGTTGGTGGTGCAAATTATGTTCTTTGTACTGCCTCTGTTAACTTTATATGTAACAGCGGATGTAACGCTTTTGGTGTTACACTACGGATAGTTGACATCGAAAGTGGAAAGTATGTATCAAATTTTTGGTAAATCTGGAAGTAGCGTTAGCTTTTAGGAATTTAATTTACGATTATATAATCTGGACTGTCTTCTTCAAATTATAATAGAAATCGTAATAAAATCCTAAACAAAGAAAACTAAGTGAACAAAAAAATTTGATTAGTAATTTCATTTTATACAACTTATTGATACCTAGCTTTTACCTGCGGTTTCACTCACGTAATGTAGTAAAAAATATTGTTCTACTTACACTTATTTTTTTTCTTCTCAGGTATCTTATGTCCTTTTTTGTACCCCAGACTACATGTACACCAAAATTCATGACCATCGCCTAAGGTGTGATAGTATGAGAAACAAACTTACGTACTTAGACATTTTTGTAAATGTACTGTACTGGTACTTTTACTGGCGGTTTTGGGCGCGTCATTGTTGGCTTGAACTATGTTTCAGGAACTGTACAGTTTTTGTAGATAATAGGTAACGTGTGTCCTTTTCTTTATGTTTAACGTGCATGCAAATTTTCAAGATGATCTGTTGATTAGTTAGGCCATGAAACAAATAAAACAAACAAATAAAATCAAAATTCACATTTATAACACTGACGATACAGATTCCTTAAAATAACTTTAGATATTTCATTCGCTATTGTACACGACTAGCCCCTGCCCGTGACTTCCTGCGCGTAGTAATAGTGAGTTTGGGCTAACGCTAACACGCAGCCAGAGCTCTCAAGAGGAAAAGAAATCCCGATTTTGTAACATTTTTCATTGATGCTCCGCTCCTATTGGACTCAGCGTGATGATATATAGCCTATAACCTTCCTCGATAAATGAGCTATATAACACTGACAGAATTTTTCAAATCGGACCAGTAGTTCCTGACATTGCCCCTACAACGTCATAAAGTCACAAACTTTACCACTTTATAATATTAGTATAGATTATTATTATTAATTATTAGTATTAGTATTTTAGTATTGATATGGATTAATGAAAACGTTTTAAAAAGGTATTAACAAGTCGCAAAACGTATAATAAATTATACGAGTGCCCGTCCAATGGTCGAAGTTCGACCGTCAAGAAAAAATCTTGGCCGTTATTTTATTGAGTCAGTGAATGGTTACGGAAGAAAAAAAAATTAAGAAAACCGGTTGAGAAACAGAAGTGGAATCTCCCTTTTAAGAAGCTCATTTTTTTTCGAAATATCTACGCTATTGACCCAGCAAGGTCTTAACAGCTTCACCGGACTACACTCATTTCTTAATTGTTCTCCCACTGCCGACTTATATCCCTACAGTATGCATTATATTTATGTCGGTCTTGCGTTACACCTCAAAAGAGCATCACTATGACAGTGTATCGCTAACATTGACAGATTATCTGTCGTTCATGATAGTTAACACCGTTGGGATAAAAAGGAAATACATTGTTGGGACAGGATGTACCTAAAACCACCACGATTACTTTAACGGCTTCTTTAGACGCGCTAGTATTTATAAAATCTAGTACAAGCGATACAAATTATTTGTTTTAAATATAATGGGAAAGTTACTTTGACAGGAAATACTTTGAGATCTTTCACAATTGAGTTGACTGACCTGAAGGAATGTATACAGTTCAATAAAAACTTTTAACTTTTAAGTTTGACGCAGGTTATTATTGACTTTAATTGCTCAAACGATTGACCAAAAAATTTGTTAAATTTATACGTATAGGTAAAATTCATTCGTGACTGTCTGTTGTTTTCTGTTAGTCAAACATTATTTATTTGGCGTCATTAAATGATAGTGGAATTTTAACAGTCTACGTAGATTAGTTTTAACAAGCCCTACTAATGAACACGTTGTTGGAACAACATTCCACTGCCATAGCGATCCAAAAAGAGTAAACTTAGCTTTAAACTCTCATATAAGCACTACCTACCGCAACTTCAAACTCAGTAATTAGAGTGACGTATAATGTATTGACGCAGTTTTATTCTAAGCTCTGTTTATTGTTGGTGTGTATTTTTGAAGTTTACTTCTTTTGGCACGTTAGGGAAAAATGATGAGAGTAAATTTTACGACACGCTCGCACACCGTCACGAAAAACCGACACCCTGAAGTTATTAAGATGCATGCGCACTCCGTTACAAAAAACCGAAACTATAGTCAACATTTTGTTTCTTTGTATTTATTGTTTGTATTTCTTTGTATTAAAATTTTCAATGTATTAAATACCTTTTTTTCTATTGTTAATGTCGTTTTTTCTACAAAGATACAATATGACGAAAGATAAAATTTTTGAAAAGATTTTTATCTTGTTATGCCAAAGAAGTATAACTTCTAACGCGTGTACATAAGTACACACACACTTTTTCTTCTAAAATTATATTTGTTATATTTAGTCTTAAATTTGTGGCTACAGTATCTATAGTTCCTTAGTGTGATCATACGTGACGTGTTGTGTGTCTATTAAGTCCTTTTTCGTTTTCAATTTTATATTAATTTAATGAAAAAGAGTCCGACCCGTGCCGCCGCACGTGTTAGACGTATGTCCGTTGCTCGCTCGAAAAGTGACCGTTATTTTTTAACCGTTATTTTTTTCGAAGTTTTTGCCGCGAGTGTTTGCGATCTTCGACTGCGTGCTGCGTGCTTCGTGCATCGTTTCGCGTAGTCTTTTTCGAGCTCGTCGCGATTCTGTCCGGTTTTTGAAGAACGGAATGTCAATCGTAGGCGCTCCATTTTGAGCGTGTCAAATTGCACTTTTTAGTGCAAACCCGGTCTGCAAGTCCAGTCGTCTGGCCAACCGCCGGAAACCTCCCGGTGCCAACGCAAGGTGGTTGGAGCGCCCTACCCGCTCGCCGTAGGCCCCGCGGCCTACTGCACTGGTAGACGGGCCTGGGTAGCTAGGCCTTGGCGAGGTCGCCTAGTCTAGTCCAGGTGTCTCCCTCCCACCCTACCTTTCCCCTCATTCCATCCTCGGGTGTCTGTTTGGGCGTAGCCCGGTTTACCGGTCTGCGTCCTCGGCCTCGGGCTTGATAGGGCCTCCCCTTAGGCAAGCTAGGACCCCCCTGTGAGGCATTGCACATTCGCCCACAGTTTCTCTTGGCCCGGGCTCGGGATAGCCCGTTAGTTTACTCGTTGGCGTGCCCCCCTGCCCTTAAGGCAGGGAGGTTTGTTCGCGGCCCCTCCCTCTCAGTCCCTCGGTATGGACCGCCAAGATTTTGTAGATGCGACGCGCGCAACGCTTCGCGCACAGGGCTTCAACGATGAAGCGATCGATATTGTAGTAAAAAATTCCGTCGCGCAATTTTACGGAAATAGACAAATTGTGCCCCAGGTGCCTACCGCGAATTCATTCGATTCTCTCTCGCCGCAATCGCCTCTCGATGCGCGCGAAAAGGGCCTATTCGAGGCCCCGATTTCCAGCTCGGAGTCCGAAGCCGAGATGGAATTAGACGAACCAACGTCTGATTCGTCCGCGTCCGCGTCGACCGCGTCTCCCGCGCCTTCAGCGCAAACAGACAAGGACGGGTATACGACCGTCACTCGCAACAAGCGTCGCCCGGCAAGCCCGACGGATTCCGGTCCCATAGAAACAAAAAAAGTAGCCAATATCGACGGCGCGCGCGTACCGTCGACCGACTCTATACCGCCGCGAAAACAGGCCGGCAACAACAACAACAATAGTTCTGTCCCGCTCACTCCGTCCGCAGGTAGGAAGCCGCGCTCGCCGCCGCCTGTTACGATACAGGATAAGTCTAAATGGACCGCGATCTCGAACAGTCTTAAGACTCGCAACATCAACTACACGAATGCCCTTAGTACGCCGGCGGGCATTCGTGTCAAATGTACTACGTCGGACGACCACCGCGCGTTGATTCGATTTTTAACAGAAATGAAACTCGCGTACTTTACTTACGCGTTAGAAGAGGAGCGCCTCCTGCGTGTCGTGCTTCGCCGCGTCCCGGCCGAAATCTCGGTCGAGGAAGTCACTCTCTCCCTTAAGGAGAATAAATACCCAGTGCGTGAGGTACATCGTATGTACCACCCACGCAACCGCAAACCATATAATATGGTTCTCGCCATCCTCGACCGGTCGCAGGAGGGCAAGGCCATTTTCTCTCTTACGTCTGTGTGTGGCCTCAACGGGATCACCGTTGAGCCTCCACGCAAGACCCACATTCCTTCGCAGTGTCATAACTGCCAAAGTTATGGCCACTCCGCGAAGAATTGTCATCTTCGCCCCAGGTGCGTCAAGTGCCTGGGAGACCACGCCACGAAGGAGTGCGAGCGCGCTCCTGGCACTCCCGACCCTCCCAGTTGTGTGCTCTGCGGTAACGCGGGTCACCCCGCGAACTATCGCGGATGTCCCCGCGCGCCGCGCACACAACGCCCTCGTCAGGCGAGGCAGGCGCCCAGGGCGTCTGCACCCGCCGCCCGCCGTCCGCCTCCACCTCTCATGTCCGTGGAGGCCTTCCCGGGCCTGCCGGGCGCTTCCCGCGCCCCGGTAGCGCCCGCACCTACACCGCGTTCGCCACCCTCTGTGCCGCGCGCGGCCCAACCCGGGCGGGCCCCTATGGCCCCCTGGGCTCCCAGACCTCAGCCTCAGGCCTCTTCAAGGCCTCTGGCGCCGCCACCTAAGGCGACCCAGGCTCCTTCATCATCTTCTTCTCTCGAGGAGAAGTTTGATTGGATGGAGCAACTTCTTATAGAGCACGACATGCAGGAGGTGCTCGCCTTTTACGCCCTGGTAGAAGAGAACCCCCGCGGGGTACAACTCATTAATGCTCTAGCGCGCTTTCCGGCTATCGGAGCCACCATACAGCGCCTCGTCCGTTCACAATCGCCCAAATACTAATTATTTTTAAATTCACGGGAATGAATAAAGTTAAACCTCGCGGTCTTTGCCTCTCGTTTTTTAACGCGAGATCCCTTCGGACACAGCGCGATCTAGTAGCTGACTTTTTACGCGACAGACAGATTGACGTTTTCCTCATCCAGGAAACGATGTTAAAACCGAGTATGCGAAATCCGAGAATCGCGAACTACTGTATCGTTAGAAATGACCGTGTCGCCCGCGGGGGCGGCACGTTAATTTACTTTAGGCGTTCGCTTTATTGCATGCCGTTAGATCCGCCCGCGCTCACTCATATGGAAGCGTCAGTATGCCGCGTCGCGATGACGGGCCACTCTGATATTATTCTTGTCTCCGCGTACCAACCGCCGAATAAAGCATTGCTCGAATCCGATCTGCAGGCGCTATTTAATTTAGGTAATTCGGTTATTATAGCGGGGGACCTCAACTGCGGTAACGTCATCTGGAATAGTCCGCGTACCTCTCGCAACGGGAGGATACTCGACGAACTAGGTGAGGCTCTCGCATTTGACGTCATAGCCCCTCCGGAACCCACACACTATCAAGATAACTGCCGACCGTCAGTTTTAGACGTAGCTTTATTAAAAAATGTCGCGCTTCCTGTACGACTCATATCAGTCATACACGAACTCGACTCGGACCATCGCCCGGTTTTATTACAGTTAGGACACAACTCTGACTTTAGTCCGACGCCGATCAGAGTGGCCGATTACGCGAAACTTAGAGAGTATTTTAAAAATAGTCCGTCGCCTAACAGTTTAGACAATATTCCGGACGTGTTAGTGTCCAAAGCCGACGCGGATTCGGCCATCGATTCCCTGGTCGATTATCTCCAGACCGCCGTCAGGGAGACCTCGAAAGAGGTACAAGCGGCGAACGAACGCCGTTTTATACTCCCTGACGACGCGAGAGCATTGATCACGGAAAAGAACGCCGCGACTCGTGCTCACGACGCTTACCCGACCGCTGAGAACCGCGAACGCTTACGTGTCTTACGTAAAGCAGTCAAATCTCGTATCTCTGAGATCCGGGGTGACAGGTGGGACAGTTTTCTGGAGGATCTCCAGCCGTCTCACCTGGCATTCTGGGCTCTCACGCGAAAGTTCAAGTCCGATACGGTCATCCCAATGCCCCCTCTAGATAGAGGCCCCGGTTTGCCTCCCGCGTTCGATAACTCTGATAAAGCAGAATGTCTCGCCGCGAGCTTAGAGAAACAGTGTTCGCCAAACACTGATAATACTGACCCTTCCATCATAGAGTCCATCGATACAGCCGTAGAGCATGCACTCGCGTCTCCGCCGGCGGATACCTTAACCCCGATAACGTTCGACGAAGTCTCGGCTGCCATCAAGCGTCTCAAGCCTAGGAAGTCCCCAGGTCCCGATGGGATCAGGAACGAGGTTCTGAAGCTCCTTCCTGATCGCATCATAGCTCTATTGGTCTGCATCTTCAATGCGGCCATGTCCCAGGGCCATTTTCCAGCCGTCTGGAAGAGGGCCGTAGTGATAGGGATTCACAAGCCCGGCAAGAAAGCTACGCTTCCCGATAGCTATCGTCCGATTAGTTTGCTTGATACACTAGGGAAACTTTACGAGCGGCTCCTTCTGAACCGTCTCCAGGTCACGATTAACGTTCAAAATTTAATTCCACCCGAGCAGTTTGGATTTCGCGCCAAACACTCTTGTCCGGATCAAGTGCTCCGCCTCACGGAGTACATATTCGCTAATTTCAACAAAGATCCGCATCCGGCGCCGGATCCGCCCGTGGGAAACACTAATCCGAAACGTACAATAGCTGTCTTTTTCGATGTCGCGAAGGCCTTCGATAAGGTCTGGCACAAAGGGCTTATATTCAAGCTAAATCAAGCCGGCATACCCGATAGGTTAGTTCATATCCTCCGCGATTATCTAGCCGATAGAACCTTCCGTTTTAGAGTAGACGGCGAACTCTCATCGCCCCGTCCGATACGCTCAGGAGTGCCGCAAGGTTCTATTCTCGCGCCCACCCTCTTCAACCTGTTCATCAGCGATCTACCTAAGCTCCCGGGAGTCGAGGTAGGTTGTTATGCTGATGACACAGTCATCTACGCCTCTGGCTGGCAGCCGAAAATTCTCAGGAATCGCATCGAAAAAGCCGTTAGCACACTCGGTGATTGGTTTCTTCGATGGCGAATAGGAATTAACCCCGATAAGAGTGCCGCGATACTCTTCGACCCTAGATATCGCGATAATAAGTTAAAGCCCATAAGGCTATACGATTCCGAGATACCTTGGACCACCGAGGTCAAGTACCTCGGCGTCACCTTAGATAATCATTTAACATTCGAGCCACACATTAAGAGAGTACGAGACAAAGCCGCTATGGTCTTGGGTCGCCTCCATTATTTACTCTGCCAGAAGAGCAAACTGTCCCTCAGACATAAGCTCACAATATATAAAGTTTGTATTCGTCCGGTAATGACGTATAGTTGTTCGGTTTTCGCCCACGCGAATAATCTCGATAATCTTCAGAAACTGCAGACCCGGGTTCTGCGTAAAATCACCGGTGCTCCTTGGTACGTCCGGAAGGCGGATCTCCACAGGGACCTGGAGATGCCGTCCATCTGGGCGTATATTAAATCACTCACTACTAGCCATTTAGAGCGAGCCGCGATTCATCCCAGTCCGTTAATGGTATCCGCCACTACTTACGAACCCGTGCCCAACGCTGGGCGTTATAAAAGACGTCCGCGACACATTTTTACCGACCCTCCCGACGATATCACGTCAGCGAACGATCAGTACCAGCTTGTCCCACGTAACATAGCGTGCTCACGCCCACGCCCGCGTAACCACAGATCGCGCCGCCGCGGTTTGGGGGTTAACTTCGCTCCCGCACACTCGATTAGGCCTCCCACGGCAGCGGCTCAAGCCTAGGTTCGATCCCTCGGCAGGGAGCCCTTGAGTGCGTTGCTTGCGCGATACGGTGACACACCCATACATCACTGCTACAACACTACACGATCACCTCCACACACGTGCACGCCTACACGCTACACATCTTTGTGGAAGGGTTATTTTGTGAAAGATTTTTTCCCTTATCGAACTGAAAAACTCTCCTAATTTTCCGATAAAAATATATATGGAGGAGTTGTTGAAGCGGATATGCTGGTACTCATATACGTTTCAACAACTCAAACATATATGAATAGTTAGCTAGGTTAGCTAAGTTAGGTCGCGATTTTTGCATGCAACGGGTAACGGCCAAGCCGAGGTGTGCCGTGCACCCTTGAGCTAGTTACCATTATAAAATCGGCTGAGTGCCTTAAGCGCTCGCCTTAGTAGTCCGGTGAAGCTGTTAAGACCTTGCTAGGTCAATAACGTAGTCAGTTCGAGAAAAAAAAAAAAAAAAAATTAATTTAATATGACCGACTGAGCGTCCGATTATCTTCGTATAGGCTCCCATCGAAAATCAGCGATGCAGTACTATTTGTATTCCAGATTTTTGCTGAATGGGTTCGCCAATTGTTTGACATTTATTTTTTATTCTTAAATGTATTTTTTTTTATCTAACTATTTTGTGTAATTTAATTTAATTGTATGATTTTTCCAACAATAAAGTATTTTCTCTTTCTAATGGCATTAAGTAACCACAACTGTCAGTTCTGTGTTTGAAATGTCAGATATCTTAACGGTACGCTGACTATTCCTACTATTAGTACCCCAGTAAGCGGATCTCCCGCCCACAGAAATTCTATGTGTTGGATATAAAACTATTGAACTAAATTTGCCCGAGGTCTTACTCGCGCAATGTATATTTGATCTCTTTCGTGAACAACACATTTTTTTTGCATAGAAGGTACCCTACGTCCTTAACTATGCCCCTGACAAAGTGCAAGTACATTGTTATAATGATCGATTGAGTAACTGAAACACGAAAGCTTAAAAAATAAACAAAATTTCATACACATTTGTAATATAAGTTAGTATTTAAAACCATCGAGATGTGCTAGAAGGCCAAAAATTTAAGATAATATGTTTTTTTATGAGAATTCCCAAAAGTTTGCATACGAAACTTAGAAAAATCTAGATCTCAATAATACCACATGTACCGGGTCTAACATCGCCCAGAACTAGACAGGTAACCAAATAAGATCCAAAATAATTAATACAATATATTTATATAAATAAGACTTTCAACTTATACAAAGAATTATGTAGACAACACATATAGACGACAGGCAAGATTTAGTATCATTTTACTTTTTTTATAATGCAGTAATTGTTTTATATCAGATAGGGTTTAATTAAATATCATATAAATGTACCTTAACAAACCTTAATACATATAAAAGAAAATACAATAGAAAATCTAACGTGATACTATAATACATTACCGTAATTCACCGACTAAACAAAAGAATCATTCATTTATATATCTTATAATTTATATGAAGCTAATAACAGCGGTTGCGATACAATCTATATCACGATTAACTGTGCCAAGAAATCGTAAACATCACGACTTTATTGCAATCGATTAAACGACAGTCTTATACGTTAATACAAAATAGATTTCTTGCAATACACAGTTTGACATTACGAGATTGTACCGTTACCAACGAAAGAGTCACTTTAATAACAACTTATTCACTTTTTTTTTACGAACTGACCACGTTAATGACCCAGCAAGTTCTTAACAGCTTCACCGGACTACTAAGGCGAGCGCTTACGGCACTCAGCCGATTTTATTAAACAATTAGCTCAAGGGTGCTCCGCACACCTCTGCTTGGGCTGTTGTCTGATACATGCAATTCGCGACCTATCTGAGGACTTATTCACTTTATACACATGACTTTAGTTGTATATGCTCTTAGAGTTTTCAGCAGGTTCTTAGTATATCGCGTAGTGGATTTTATATTTTATTTATAATCATTTTATTCATAATAATGTTCTTCCTTTTTTTCTTGTTTTGGCTCTGAAGAAGCATTTGCCAGTATCAATATTTTGTTTCAATTGAGATTATAACACATTTTCCAAAATAAGTGCCGTGTGATTATTTCTATGTTCTAAAAAGATGGTGGCTCCCTGGTTAGAACTTTCTAGGTAGTTTTTGTGGCATCTCCGAATTCATGGCCTGTGGTATTATTTTCTATTCACTTCAGTCATGCACAATAACCGAACTGTATTACGTAAAACACTACCAATTATACAAAATATGGAATCAAATAACACAAGATTATGAATAAAATATAAAATCCACCACATGACACACTAAAATCACGCCAAAAATTCCATAATAATGTTATTTGACTCTATATTTTATAATATTGGTGATGTTTTATGTAGTATAGTTCGGTTATTGTGCACAAGTAAAGTTGATGGGAAATAATAACACGGAGCATGAATTCTCAGATGCTATAAAAACTCCATGGAAAGTGCTAACAAGAAATTGTCTGTCTTGTTAGAACATTGAAATTATCACAAGACACTCCAGAATTGGCAATTATGAAGTGACGTTTGACTTGGCTGGATGGTCTAGCCACCTTCACATTCTCCTTGCAATGGAAAAAACAGAAACAAAAGAATATGTATTCTTTTTTTAAACTAATTAATCAAACAGAATTTTCAGAATGACGGCGTGTTTACGCGCTCGTCACTAAGCCCGAAACTGTAATAAAGGCTCTTCAGATCAACAAGGTGCAATCAGTACGATTTAAAACCGCTTTCAGTGGTTTTTTCATAAATAACCATTATTTTATCAAAGCAAACATGTGGAAAACCAAATTGAAGACAGTTTTAATCTACATTAATATATACTGCAAGGTCTCATGATGTAGGATTGTTTTAATAAATAGTCCTACTATTGAGCCCACAGGTCACTTACTTGTCACCTCTGTATTTAAATATGTCTATGTTTGTAAATTCGTACTTTCGTTATCATATAAAGGGTTTAATTGTGAATGCCTATGCAATCGGAGTACAATGCTGCGCGGCAAAACTCATCGTGTTTTGTTTAAATTTAAGTATTATCTACGTTGAAAGAAATCGAATTTTTTTAAAACAAAACACTAGTAATATAAGTAACCCCAGTATAAAAAATGGCAATGTAATTGCAAATAAAATAACCCACAGATCACAATTATATCGAATGTATTGATTACAGTTCATAAACTCGATTCAACTAAAATTAGTGCATCGGGAAACGGACGACGGCTGTTTAAAAATAAACCTACAATTAGTAATGCATATGATAATGTAGATATTTATAGTTTTGAATCAAAACGATCTGGCGGACGTATCACACCTGCCAACTATTTTCAGCAGTATTATGAAAGCTCCAAATGTTATAGATTGCATTCTGCACTTACATTCTACCGGAAACAATAAATATCTCATAATAAAATATTATGTTAACGGTATGGCGCGAATACACGGGATGTTGCTTCGGATATGTGACGTATTTTTAAAACAGTTTTTCGATATTTATTATTCTAACTAACATTACAAATGCGAGTGTAAGTTGTTTGTTTGTTAAACTGTCAAGCCGTGACTGCTCAAGCGATCAGCATGAAATTTTGCATAGACGGTTACGAATCATCATGAAATTATGCGTAGACGGTTACGAATGATCATAAAATTTTACGTAGACGGTTACGAATTAAAATGAAATTTTGCGTAAACAGGACTGAAAGGTCATACTTAAAGTCCGTATCTTTCATCCAGAAGAAACGTACTGTTACCGAGGGCTAGGTCAAATTTAAATTAAATTAAAAACAATACATTTTTTAAATGATTGAAAAAAATTTCGCGACATAAAAACTCCAATATAAAATTACCTATATATTAAAAATAAATTATAAAACTGTTTTTTAAATATAAAAAAAAAATAGCGTTTACTGTTTGTTCGGGCTATTTTACAAAACCGATTTTTAAGAGACTTTTATGACCAGATATATAAAATTCTTTGTATTATTTATCATTACAAATTTTATAGGCACTAAACAGTAATGATAAAATTACCGAGATAATATAAAATCTATACAAATATTAGTTTTATGATAAAATTACAAATAAAAAATTAAGTCACGATTACTCCTTTTCCTTCCTTCCTTTTCGATTAACAAAGCACGAGGTTCCCTAGAACTAAGTCACGGGCTGCAGTTAGTATTGAATGAAAACAAAATATTTGTACCTTCAGCATAACAATAATAAACATGTACAAAACACTCTTGATACTAGAAGACCATGTGAATAAAAGATTTAGTATAAGAATATGAAAGATCGTATAAAATTTGACACTTTCTTTTATAAAGCAGACATTCTTTTGTATTCAGAGCTTTACGCTGTGTACTGAAAAATATAATATTTTATTAAAGTATAACGATGTCTCAGTAACTGCTCCGTATTTGGAGACAATTTAAAAAAGGTTCTCATAGAAAACTCTGAGAGTATTTTATTTTAGTACTAACAAACAATATAAACTCTAAACAACGGTTGCTTGATTATATTTCTCTTTACACTGTCACAGCACTAGAATAAAGTACTCAAGTAAGGTCTACAATAACTGAATGTTATACAAGCAGAGACGCGGTTAGTTTAATGACTAAAGATTTTGTAAAAATCGTAGTAGTATAAACAGATTTTGTATTATCTATATCCATACTATTTTTTATCTATATATTAGATATGATATTAGATATCAACAGAAACTGTTTTATATAATATACAAAGTAGAATATTAAAATACATATGCATGACAAGTATCAATATATCCAGTAATATATAATCTATACTAATATTATAAAGAGGTAAAGTTTGTCATCCGATTAGGCCTCCCACGGCAGCGACTCAAGCCCTTGAGTGCGTTGCTTGCACGATACGGTGACACACAAATATACATAACCGCTACAACACTACACGATCACCCCCACACACGTGCACGCCTACACGTTTCACATGAAAGTGGAAGGGTTTACTTTTTTTTCCCTTATCGAACTGAAAAACTCTCAATTTTCCGATAATAAATATATGGAGGAGTTGTTGAGGCGTGTATGCTTGGTACACATATACGTTTCAACAACTCATACATATAGGAATAGTTAGCTAGGTTAGCTAAGATAGGTCGCGATTTTGCATGCAACAGGCAACAGCCAAGCCGAGGTGTGCCGTGCACCCTTGAGCTGGTTGCCAAAATAAAATCGGCGGAGTGCCTTAAGCGCTCGCCTTAGTATTCCGGTGAAACTGTTAAGAC
>JACEII010000015.1:2151508-2198259 GCA_014332785.1 Antheraea mylitta
CGGACTACTAAGGCGAGCGCTTAAGGCACTCAGCCGATTTTATATTGGCAACCAGCTCAAGGGTGCACGGCACACCTCGGCATGGCTGTTGCCCGTTGCATACAAAATCGCGACCTATCTTAGCTAACCTAGCTAACTATTCATATATGTTTGAGTTGTTGAAACGTATATGTGTACCAAGCATATCCGCCTCAACAACTCCTCCATATATTTATTATCGGAAAATTGAGATTTTTTCAGTTCGATAAGGGAAAAAAGTAAACCCTTCCACTTTCATGTGTAAGCGTGTAGGCGTGCACGTGTGTGGGGGTGATCGTGTAGTGTTGTAGCAGTGATGTATATTTGTGTGTCACCGTATCGCGCAAGCAACGCACTCAAGGGCTCCCTACCGAGGGATCGAACCTAGGCTTGAGCCGCTGCCGTGGGAGGCCTAATCGGGTTAAGTTTAGGGTGCGCCTATAGATGTTTTACATAAAAAATCACATATAATCTGGGTATATGTTTGAGTGAGACCGGGGATAGTTAGGATTCACAATTGGAAACGGTAGTTGTGGCTGCAATCGCGTGTCAGTTTTATTCAATTTTATCGCTTTTAAAAATACAATTGAAACCAGTGATAACCAATTTGGTGCAGACGAAGTTGCACGGGTCAGCTAGTATTAAATAAAACAGCTAATTAGTTACTTATTTGCCCGTAAAATTCCCGTTCAAATATTACTTGTAGTCCGTTGAAGGTGTTAAGCGTAGTCATTTCTAAGAAAAAAAAAAAAAAACATTCAAATAGGTCCAATCGTTTCGGAGATTACCCGGAACAAATAAAAAAACAGACATATCGACAGAGTTAAAAAAAATTTTGATGTTTGTAGCATCACAGATTGTATTCACCAAAAATAATTTATTTTAATATAAATTACACTCACTTTACTTTTATAATACGTAATATATCACAAATAAAAAATTGGCAACAAAACTAATGTAGAATAAAGTTTTTTAAGAGTGTTTGGCGGGATTTCAGTCTGTCATGTAGTGGATTTATATTTTTTTCATAATATTGTGTTACATGATTCTATATCGTGTAGAAATTGGTTGCGTATTATATAATATCGTTCGTTTATTTTGCATAAGTGAAATGAATGAAAAATAAAACCACGAAGCATTAATTCTATGGTCTTGAAGATTAAGAAGATAAAAAATTACGTTATATTATGTAGAGGATTCGGCGCTTATACCTTTACATAAACTTGGACATAGAAGAAAACTAATTATATTGACAACTTCAGAATTGGCTGTATGGATTAATTCCTTCGACTGTCTTATTGGACGAATATTATTACTACTAAACTTTCTGAATAACAACACAAAATAAACTTAAGAAATGTTTGCGATATAAACGTAACACGTATAATTAAAAATCGAAAACAAAACTAACGTAGAATAAACTTTTTGAATAGGAATACAAAATAAACCATGAAAATATTTTTGATAGAATGTTATCGCGTTACCATGGCAACGCATATAATACTGACATTAACACGCAGCGGAAGCTTCCAAAATAGCCCGATTTTGAGACATTCTTCATTAGTGCTCAGCTCCTTTTGGTTTTAGCGTGATGATATGTAGCCATCCTCGATAAATGAGCTATCTAACACTAAAAGAAACTTTTAAATCGGATCTGTAGTTCTTGAGATTATCGCGTTCAACCAAACAAACAAACAAACAAACAAACAATCAAGCAAACAAACAAACAAACTCTTCAGCTTTATATATTAGTATAGATAAAGTTTTAACATAAGATTTTGCAATTTATAACGACATTAAAATCATAAAGTTACTGGCCAGTCTACAATAAACAATAAAGTTTAGATAAAAAAAAAACATATTTAACTAAATGTTTTTTTTACATCCATGCAAGATTACAGAACTCTTTACGTGCTTAACATATATGACCCAAAATTCCGAGCAAATGCTTTCAAAGCGGAATTTCTTTACTTCGAACACAATATGTTATAGTATCCTTTGTGTAATAAAACCAAACATAAAACCTTCTCTTTTATAGCTTTCCTTAGAAATGCGATTTCCTATATCTTACTTTATAAAAATATTTCAATTATAGGTTATCGTGAATGTAAAACATGTATTTTCAAGAATTCTTAACTATTTTAGAATATGCAACATATCAGAAATCAAGCAATTTTTATGTGATAGTAATCCTATAATTATTTTAAAAAGTGTATAAGAATAGAAAACGCGTATTAGAATTATAAAAATACATCATATTGACGATAGACAGGTTATTCATTTACAAGTCACTGATGCTCTTTGCACGTTATCTTTGCACACTTTATTTTTTCAGGCTTATTATCTACATTACATATTTATCTACATTATTTACATTACATATAGATTTATAAAAGCTTGGAAGGTAACAGTTATATTATTGGAGCAATTATTTCATTCTCAATTTAAGATCACCATTTCAAAGGCGTTCATCTTCGTATGTCTATTAGAGAACGCTAAATGAAAACGAACAAAAAAGATGAATGTATTGTTTACGCTAACTGACAATCAAGGACATATACAAAAGAGATTTAATACAATTGGAAACGACTGCTCAAAATACTCGTAAACAATACTTTGATATGGTAGAATGGTAAATGAGGTTTCACGTTTATTGCTAAATAGGAGGTATGGAGGAATGGTTTGTAATTATTTGCTTAATATTCTATCGACTATATACTGTATTTGAGAATTTTACGAACCCTTGGAAAATAATTTAAACACATGGTGGCTTTATACCAATGACAGTAAAATATTAAAGCGAAACATTAAATAGTGTCATAACATCATTGTACAGTATTTCCTATTAATATTCTGATAATAAACCTAAAGGAATATCTGTAACTAGCTTTTGCTCACGGCTCCGTTCAAGTTTATGTGGATTTTGAAAATGAAATATAGCCCATGTATTTTTTTTAACTTTATTTTTGGTAACCAATCTTTCAGATTATTACTGCCATTGTTGTGTAGTTTGTAATATTACAAGCATCGTGTGATTATTTCAATATTCTAACAAGATGGTAGCTCCCTTGTTAGAACCTTCCAGGGAGTTTTTGTGGCATCTCAGAATTTCAGGCTCCGTGGTATTATTTTGCATTCACTTCACTTCTGCACAATAAACTATATTACTATATTACATAAGACACTGCCAAATTTACAAAATATAGAGTTAAATAACACAAGATTCTGAATAAAATATAAAATCCACTACATGACAGACTGAAATCCCGCCAAAAACTCTAGCCCATATTAATTGTTCATAATGTAGCAGTCGAAAGATAAAAGAATTTGCTTGAACACACCATGATGCTTGACGACAGATTTTTAACTTAGCTCAGATAGCAATTATTAAGAGATTAATCCACTTTTGTTAAGATAAAAGCTGTAAACAGTAGTAGTAGTGCAAAATATCATGATCATGTTATAACTAATACACAGTTATACCTATAGCTCCATTTAGGGATATATAGCATTATTTTTAGACATCACAATATCTTCAAGATTGAACAGCTGTGTGACGCATATTACAGATGGACTTGTTGGCCGATCTAATGCATCAACTGTGGCCTTAACATAAATACTGGTCGTTGACCAAGTCTACGCGTTTTATTGGAATCACGTTCTTTACAAATAGATCTAGTATTGAACTAATTATGACTCAATCAATATTATATTCGGACACTGCTTCGACGGACATAGACTAGACTCCTTATGACTGAGTCAGAGCTTTAGAGTAAAAGCTCGTGATGAAACCATAGAATGGTAGGTAGAGTTTTTGCTAGGTCCGCTTGGTTAGCTACCATTCTTAAATCTCAATGTCGCCAATTACCTGTTATTGCGCTCCGGCTAGATTTAGCGTATTTACTATCATAGACAATATCATAATTTAGCATCAAATGAGATTGTAGTGAAACGCTAAAACTTATATAGAGTGACTAGTTAGTCGCAAGCATTATTTTTACAGAATAATCATTAGTCGATTCTCGTTCTAATTTAATGAAAAAATAGTCGCGCCTTAAGCAGTTTTAGTTAATAATTTTAGGTTTGATTTTTTAAGATCTTTGTAATAAAAGTAACAAGAAATAAAGACCTTGGGATTAATAATAATAATCAGTCTTTTTTACTATCATGTAATAAAAAAATTAATTCTAAAATATTTTTTATTGGCTGATTAAATCCGAATTAATAATACTATTAAGTAAGCAGTATGTATCTAACCGCTCTAACGATTTGAATGAAATGTTATACTTAGATAATTTATACTCTTATCGTTTTTACAAATCGCAGACGGCTCTCCAGATATTGTTTCAACGCTTTTAATTGTACGGATGAGGTAGTAGTTTTAGCGAAAACCTCATTTCTGCCACCGCACTGAGTGCTGTGGCTTCGAGACCCATATAGTACAATTATATATATGACATCCAAAAAATTAGTTTGAATGTGAGTTTATTTTGTGATCGTTAAGTGTATCTCCTACAACAGAACGCATACAAATACAGAACCTTCCTAAAACAAAAAATGGTGACATTTTCTAGCTCTCAGTCTAGTTTAAATTTGAACTCTATTTCAGCATATACAATTAGGAGCTTAATACTAAAGAATATAATGAATATCCATGGATGTACACGTAAAAATATTAATCATGTTGTATATGTAAAAATATATATAGGCGATACCAAACGAATTCATAAATAAATAATGCATATAAGATGAAAATGGTGATACACAAGTATATACGAGTAATGGCGAAGTTAAATATAATCATGCTGTATAATTCATTATTTCATATAATCCATCAAACGACATGAAGGTATACATACTACACAGAAGATCGTGTTTCGACATTAACGTAATAAGCCCGTAAAAGTACTCAGAGCTCGGATAATTTGAGGTGACGCGAACTCACGAGCGCGTCGCGTCGCGTCGTGTTCGTTATTATTCGGAACTGGCTGATGAATTATCACGCACGTGTCGTTAATTGCCACTGTTCAAATTTAACGTACGTTGTTGAGTTCCATTATTTAAACAGATAAATAATATGCATGTGTTCTATTATCTTACTCAACTTGTTTATTATTTATCTATTTATAAATTGTAAGAATGAACATAATCTACATAAAGTTTAATCGACTAACACTTTATGTATGTACATTCTTGATATTTTTTTGTATATACGTAAAAACTTTGAAAAACTGCATTTAGTAAAAGACCGGCATAATCAATATACTAGAAACTGTAATTTGACTCCTCTCTGTGCATCCACAAAAACGATTGTACAATATATTGGAAATATACTAGTACTAGTATATGTTAAAAAAATGTACCGGGTCGAGTTTCTTGCCAGTTGTTGCCGATGACTGAGTTGTTTTCCAAACAGGTGGTGTTTCGACGTTCATAAGTGCCTTATTAGGGCCTAGACTGTATAAAGTATTACATGAATAAAGTTCGATTTTATTTGTACGCTAATCACTTCAGAACTTTTGGGTTAATATTTTTTTGTTGTGCTTGCAATAGGGTACATCTTTTTATTGCAAATTTTGCATTTACTATTTTTGATTTGTAACGAAAAGAAGCGTAAATAGTAAATGCGAAGATGGTTTAAAGATGTTCCTTTGATAATTATTTGTTGTATGGATTAGTAAGGTGTGTTTTTTTTAAGAAACGCTTGACAGAAATAAAGAGAAAAAATAGTCAGAACAAGGTATGTATAAAATCATATGCAAAAATCGCAACGAATAATGAAGAATCTAGCTGAAAAAGTCTCCGTATAAAAAAGTAAGTGAGACAGAATACCGCAGGGAGATCTTTTAGGTCTTTGTATATTCATGCAAATTTCCGAAAAGGCCTCTTTTCCTTTTCCATAAATAAAATCAGTAATGACAGATTTAACAAAGACTATGTATATATATAGAGATATATAGTATATATATTTAAAATAAAAATGAAGTCATAATATTATTAGTATTCGAGATATTATTAGTATATCCTCTGACAATAATAAAGTTGCAGGCATCAACTAATACTTTAAAGTAGTACAAAGAAATATGGAAAATAAGAAAACAAGGGAAGCGCAAAAATACCATTGCATTGAGTTCGGATACGTAATGTGCATATTAGTCAAACATTACTGACCTATATTACTTTTCTATTCTATAAATGTACAGATACAATTATACATATAATAAGAACGTAAATCTAATGTATCTAATGTCTGTATATCTGTTTGTTTAAAGACGTGCCACTACTAAAATACTCATATTGCGTTCACGACGAAACTTCATCAAGAAAATATCATATCATAAATCATATATCCTCGAATAACATTTAGTCTCTGTTTCATTAAAATCGGTCCACTTTATCAAAATTTATTATAATTTGAATGATAGCTCGAGTACTTACGAGAAAAGAGTCGGTAAGTGCAATTCAATCTCTTACAAAAACAATATAATAATTTATAAATAATATCTAAGAAACAGTAAACAAAAGACTGTTTTCGCATTAAGTTCCATGCGTATGAATTCGCGGGCACATAATACTGAATAATAATGTATCATTGTCTCGGCCCTAGAACACAACATTTGCTTTTCAAACTGCACTGTACATTGGGCGCGGTACAGCTAGCTTCGTCCGTTCCATTTAAAGGTTAAAAGGCACTAGGTTTTAATTGACAACTGTTACGTAGAGCGTGACATGACAAGTCGAACGATTACATCAGGATATATATCGTACCTCTGGTTCGTAGAACTCGTAATTATATGATTAACTGTGGCCATGTTCTGTATAAGTACTGCGATAAACTGGACAAGATTATTTAAAGCCTTAACTCCCATTACATCGCATGTATTGGAAACATTTTGTAATATATTACGAAGTAGTTGAATATCTATTTAGTTTCAAGAGGTCACTGTAGCCTATAGTTACGTATAAACGTTTTTTATACTTTATCCGTATTATTATAAAAAAGTTAAATACGTATTGAATACTCGCTTTATAAAAGTTTGGTTACTTACGTATTAAATGCACCACGAATGCTGAAATTTCGACATCTTACTTTTTTATCTCTGGTTAGGTTAGACTTGCGAAAAAGGATAACACGAACTTACCGCGCAACAGTCCACGAGCGAAGTGCATTTAATACTTAAGTACAAAAAACTTTTTTAAAGCAAGTATTCAATACGTATTTAACTTTTTTGTAATAACACCGCATAGGTTTTAGCAGTTGACACAAAGCTTGCATAAGCTGTTCCACTCGTTTACTACGCCTATTATATATGCATAAATATATTTAGATTAACAAATCATTTACGGAAATATCATCATTATGAAACTAGCTACAGTCGAATTTACTTCCACACAAAGATGTAGCTTATGTGCTGAACAGGACTGGTAATTAACAAAAACATTCACTCAGTCTACACGGAACATGTAAACTATGCTCATTTTCGGATTAAATTACTTAATTTAATATAACATCTATACAATAATATTCTAAATATAAGTTTGGTAATCATTTTTCATTCATAATTAACATAATAACACTTTAAGTTTGACGTTTTAAGAATTCATAATTGATAGTACTAAGACATAATTGTCAACATAGAGTTATTGGTATAATCCTACCAGCCTACACGATTACCTCCACACACGTGCACTCATACACGCTATACATTAAAGTGGAAGGGTTTACTTTTTTTCCCTTATCGAACTGAAAAACTCTCAATTTTTCCGATAATAAATATATGGAGGAGTTGTTGAGGCGTATATGCTTGGTACACATATACGTTTCAACAACTCATACATATATGAATAGTTAGCTAGGTTAGCTAAGATAGGTCGCGATTTTGCATGCAACAGGCAACAGCCAAGCCAAGGTGTGCCGTGCACCCTTGAGCTAATTGTCAATATAAAATCGGCTGAGTGCCTTAAGCGCTCGTCTTAGTAGTCCGGTGAAGCTGATAAGACCTTGCTAGGTCAATAACGTAGTCAGTTCGAGAAAAAAAAACCTACCAGGCATCATTTTCGGTTTCTCAGTTCGTTAATCAAATGGGCATCAATTGAAGAAGACGTGAGAAATACCGGTTAGATGAAATAGCAACACCTCTCAGGATACTTATGTAATCCACGAAGAAGGTATTCGTATTTTAAGTACAATGAAAAATGTATATATAGAACCATTATAAGAGCTATCGTGACGTATAGATATGCGATAGTCCGGTCAAGCTGTAAAGGCCTTACAAAGCCAATAGCGTAGTCAGTTCGAAAAAAAAAAGCATTTGGGCTACGAAAGAAGATTTTAGAAAGATGGATAAGCTAAGGAATTATATAAATAACACCAATAATAGAGAAGTTATGGAGTTTATCACTCCTTAACATGGGCATGCGATTAGAAGAAAGGTAATTGTTTTTCCATATAAGAAGATGTTAAAATGATAATCCAGAACAGAGATAGGAGCAGAGCAAAAGATAAAGGCATTGGATTATTGGAAGATTCTTTACTCATATTAGTGAAGAAGCTTGAGATTACTCAGATCGAAACTGATAGAGAAGAGCGTAAAAGGGAAGTATATTGTACCGAACCTATTCAAGTGGTGTAACTGTATGCAAATGATGACGTCAGCATATAGATGATCATTTTGACTACTAGAACTAGTTTAATTTTGATCAAAGCAAAATGTGTACGTTTGATTAAATTCAGAAGAAATCATAATAAACATTACTGATGACAAAAAAAGTGTAATTCAAAAACCTCAACGCGTGACTCAAGATACACGAAATATCGATTGTGAAAATAACGAGCACGTTAAAAAACATTCATTATTGTATTCAGCAACAAAACATATGAGATTCATTCTACTTTTATAATGAGCAAGAGAGCAGACGGTATATAAAATGATAATAATGATAAATATTCGAACGAGGTTATTATCCTCTCGTCCTGAGTGTAAGGTCGACCTGAGCTAACAAACACGTCTGGATCGAGTTCCAAAACTGAGCAACAAGCATGTCATATCAAACTGCTAACTGTTGTGGACTCTGAACGTTGTAACAATATTTTGCAACAATTTCTTCAAATAGTCGCGCGTGATAGATATTCTTTACTAATTGGGATCAACGTTCCTGCTATGTAAATTTCCGATTTACAATTCTTATTTTATCTTCTAAATACGTTAGTTGTAGTCTTTATCTAATCTAATACCTTTAAACGAGCAATTTTTGTATATTTTTATATTGTTATATATTCAGGATCTCGGAAACTGCGTCAGCGATTTCCGTGAAACTTAGTATGTAGGTGGTTTTGGGGACGATAAATCGATCTAGCTATATTTCATTCATAGAAAACTTTTTTAGCTGAGTTTTCAGGCAATGAAAAATATAGCAAAATATAAAGGTAAATTTGGCCGTCGCTGACCAAATAAAAATAGCTCAGATGGAAATCGGCTGCTTACTAAATCCGTCTAACCTCAGTTCGAATCCGAGTGATGAGAGATATCTTTTTTAATACTTTTTTTTTGATAAAAATGCTAATTTTTTAAGGCATACCTAATAATTCATTTTAATTTAAAAATGTTTTGTAAAGAACCGAGCTAGGCTCAGTCGTCCAAGTACTTTGTATTATATTAATATTGTAAAGGTAAATATATTAATATTTAGTTTATTTGAATGCATTATTCTCGGTAAATGTCAGTAATATTTGAAAAAATCGTTGAACATTTTGTATCCTGTTGCGTGAGAAAAATCGTTAACATTACTCTGTATTCTCTAACATTATTCGATGAAATCGACATTAATAACAATGATATTGACATCTTTAATTGCTCATTCATTAAATATCGCTCAGATTTGTTTAAATTATATGCAACTTGATTTCATGTTAAATTAAAATTGGCAATCAAATTATTTTATTAAGATAGTGCTGAAATAAAACAATGGCGCAATATGTGCACATCTGTAAAGATGCTTCACACTGTCCTGAACTTTTGGGTTATTAGATTTAAGTAATATTTTGTGAGAGCGTCGTTGATGTGTCAACGAAGTAATAAATAAATGTAGGTTACAGCAAGTTAAAAGTACTCAGCGAAATCGAAGCAAGAGTGCGTGCGATCTGCGTGTGGGACATGTGTTGAAAGCTGATTGCGTAATAGCCGGATGACCAATTATTACCATGAAATGCCGAACTGTGAACGCCTATGTCAGCGAAGTAAAATGCTTCGCGGCTCAATCATGTAGTGGTCTCTCTACGCAATATATCAAGCTTACTCGTTTAGTAAGCATTAACTGTAAATGTAACGGTAAAGTTAACTACTCTTAAGCCCTACAATAGTAGCTTTCATATTTTTAATGACGAAATTAATAAATGTGTGCCACCTTAGAAACGATTTCAGAATAACTCTTATTAACACCTACAATTATAAAAAAAAACTGTAATGATGAAATATATTTAATAATTTCGGATCTACTATTTATCTAAATTAAACGGTAATTTTTTTTAGAACACATGTTTTAAAAAAAAATGCCGTTATTTGTGTTTAAATATATCATACTAAACTAATATTTCACAATGAATTCTAAGACTCCCAAAGAAAACCTATAAAAATTCATGGCACGTTTTCACCTCACCTATTTTAATGATAAACGAAAGAAAACATAAAACGTAGAATATACTGGGTTACATTAATATTATTACTTTCTTACATAATTGTTTTTTGAAGTAATATTGAACTAATTTACGATCCCAGATGCAGTTAAAGTTTAAATTGTCTCTAATAAAACAGTCATGGAACGTGATCTATAATCACTAGTAATATGTTCCAGTTTTAAATTTATAAGATCAAGTGTAGTCTTGTGTATACGGAATAATAAAAAAATGGATAGCGCTTTATAAATATCATAGAGTTCCGCGCTCACAAGAGGAACCCTTACTGTTACGCTTCCATTCTTCGTCCTACTCTTTATTACTGAATACTGAACTACTGAATATACTTTTCTGAATACACTATCCAATAGATAGTGGTGTAAGATATATGTGAGATTGATAAACTAAAAGATGTAGTTCTCCGACTCTTCAAAAATAGATAAACACGACTGATTATATACATTATATCTATATTGTTAGAAATCAACTATTTATTTAATGAAATAGTATTTACAACACTGTATATAGATTCTGGCATATGACAATAAGAATGACTTTATGACATTTAATTTTCAAACATTCTAACTCAACTGAATTAAATTAGACACTAGCAAGCACATATTTTCCTATTATTACAAATGTAACTAATATAATACCGCAAATGAAACATGCACAATCAATATATTATTTAGTTAACAGATCTGATGCAAAACTTTGTCACAGGAATGATAATAAAAACATAAATTCAATCGTCACTTTTAATTTGGCAATTGAAATGAATCGTGCAGAATATGACCTTGCTGACTCACGTGCAAATGTTTTTAAATCTTCCGATCATTTCCTCGGGTCGTTGACCGTGTGGCACATAATACATTGCCAAGGAATTAATGTAAGGAGTTTATGTCACACTTTTTTATACTAGCACTACACAATGACAGTATTCAAGGTAGGTATAGCACAATCTAAAAACAACCATGGCCAACGAGATATTATAATATTTATAGCAAATAGCAATCCATCGCCGGTCGTTTATGTCATGACGGCCGAAATCAGTCGGGTAACCTAAATTGCCTGATTTTTTTGGAAATGAAGACTTCCTTAACAGCATTGAGCAACTTTTGGTGGGAGATATGGTAGGAGAAAAACTTAAAAAGGGCATAATTAGTCCATTTGAGTTTTCATTTCTGATGGCTGTCCTCCGTTTATTTTTCGAATTACTTAAACTACACACTCACACCTAAAAGCGACACCATAAACATTGTTGGTAATTGTTTTTCAATTTTTTCGTGAGAACTGATAACTTTAGTCAAAGTAGTTAATATCATCACCTTATATATTAATTTAATTTGCCACTAGATGACGCTACATTTTATCAATTTCTAAAAGATTTAACCTATCGCCGTGGTAATTGTATGAGTATTTGGAATATAGAGAATGCACAATATTCATAACAAACTCTTTATTATAACAAATGCGTACTGAACCCCGGACATGTATAAATGTATGGCTGTTAACGAAAACGGAAATTAAATATTATCATGTTTACATTTTGAGTATATTATAATGAAATTTTACTGTCGCAAAGTAATGTGCTATATCGAATTTCAATGTTTTCATTTTCATACATTTGAATGTTAAAGTACATGTTCGTTTGATATTTTATTTAACATATAGATCTATTCTTTTGCATATAAAAGTAACTCAATAACAAAGCTCGTTTCGAATAAAAATTCTCACAGCAGGTTTTTACTTTGCCCCGTTTTTGTCACTCTGTGATTTAATAACTTTTACCAACTTGTGTTAATTAATTCGTTTCCGTGAAAATATATTTTTTTCCATAGGAACTACAAATTTTATCATACTACTTATTAACAGTGGCGGATTTGCAGTCTTGGCCGCCCTAGGCCCCAGACCATGTAGTAAGTACCAGTCACCCCTTTCTCAGCACCCATTATATTGAGTGCATAATGAATTTACAATTTTGCCAACTTTTATCGAGATCGATTCAGATATTTAGTTATCTATAATATCTACTAATTTGTAATATATTCCGAGGTTTCAGGGATAATTGCACGTTTAAATAAAACATTTAGAATTGTTTATTTATTTGATCACAGGTTTATTGTCATTTTATATGAACGAAATAATTACTTCACATTACGTGATCTATATTTTATTTATAAAAAAGTACAAAAATGATTTACGAAGAATGCAGTGCGGCCCACCATAATGTGCGCGAGCCTTTAGAATGTTTAAGCACTTTGAGTTATTTATTGTTATCATCAGCGATGTTTTTGTCACGATTGACCGCCCCTAATATCTGGCCGGGCCCGGGCCTCCTGAACCTTAGGGCAAATTCGCCACTGCTACTCAACGCATGTAACCCTTATAGTAATTTTGTTATTTGTATTACAACTACTTAATCTATATGGATAAATATAATACCCGTAATCTTACATAGACAATGCTTTATCTGCAAACAAAAATATCATCAAAATCAGTTCAGCCGTTCAGGAAACTAAACTATTGTCCGGGACAAGCAATAGACGCTATAATTTTATTTATATGTACACATCTTGCTAACATAATTTTGTATTTGTCGCCCATTAAGTTGAGTATGTTTTTACATGTTAGAATACATCGCTATTTCACATTAGACGGGTTTATGATTGAACGCTAAAAAGCATATAAAATATTAAAAAAATTGTGAGCCGTCACGGGACGCCTGGCAGATGTGAAACATCGAAATTTGTAACGTAGTAAATAAGAATATCTATTCTATAGGCATGCGAACTCAGTGCGGCAAGAGAGATTGCGCATGGCATCGCATCGCCACGTCTCATGCACTCGCCACGTCAACAATCAGGTTTACTCTCGCCTAAAAATATTTCACATCAAAAATGTTACATATAAACTAAATTGTTTATTTACATTATTTTAGATAAACAACATTAACTTAATAAGGTTACAGAGTATAACTATTTCAATCGTTATATCAAAATTTAGGTAAAGGTATAAAGGAAAGTTTAATCAAGACTGCTAATAAATCTAAACATATCACACGAATTACAAGAAAGAAAAACATGTACGATTTTACATGTCAGTCGTAAAACATACTTAGTATCGCAATTTAAATAAATAAACAAAAACTGAATTATACGGTATAGTACAATATGATTGCGTGTCAACACCGACATATCCGTCGCTGTGGCACTAACCCAAATTCAACCGAACTGCTGGTTTTATGCGAACATTTACAAATATACGGCTACAGAGACGGACTCAGAACATAACGGGGGCTATATTACCTTTTTTACTAATGGGAGATAGGTGACTTTTCAGAGTATTATTTCGACTACGTATATCTCCACGTCTTTCTAAGGGGTAAGCATGAATAATAAAATTTAAAACGGATAACATAAAATCAGTAAAAGAGTTATATTCTTGTCACGACAAAACCACGATTAAAACATAAAAGACATTCTACAATTTATCTAGCTATATATAACATATCGGGAACTTTAACTACTAAAAATAATCCATTAAACTCCTCGTTCGTGTCTATGGTAATATCTTATTCGAATATTGGAAGAAAGCATTTAATACTAGGACCTAACCATAAATTATATGATAAGTTGATAAAGGGAAGGTGTCAACAAATTATGGCATCGTGTGAGACAAAGCACATAATTTCCATCAAGTTAGTGTATTAAATATAGTTTCAATGTTTTAATATAAATTTCAGAGTTGAAATCATCACGATTTACTCTAAGGGTTAAATTGTAATAGAAATTTTTGAAATTTTAGTAGTGGTAGAGCCAAGCTGAAGCTATTATTGTTTTCAACACGAATGGGTCGGCTCGTCCGGGGAAGCACCACCCTCTCACTAAAAACCGACGTGAAGTAACAGTGCTTGCATTGTTGCGTTTCGTTCGGTCAGTGAGAGAGCCGGAGACCCACCTACCTTTCCCTTCCTCCTTCCCTTCCTGTCCCCAAAAACACAGGCTGGCAACGCACTTGTGACTCCCCTGGTGTTGCAAGTGTCTATTGACGGTGGTGATCACCTAACATCAGGTGATCCATCTGTTCGTTTGCCTCCTATGATATGAAAAAAAAGATATTTATACAAATAAATAATATTGAAGTATCTATTTGTAATATCAAAGTAATAGTTTTTTACTAAATGTATAACAGAGTATATATATTTCTTATAACAAAATGCATGCATATTATAACATATCTGTCGGTCTGTCTGTTTGTTCCAGTTACTTTTCGAAACTGTTGGCCCGATTTTAATGTAACTTTATATATAGCTGATGTTATTAAGTAGGCTACTTTTCTTTTAAAGGGTTCCGGTCGAATACAATATTTTACGTAGATAAATAAAGACAAAATCGCGCACGATAGCTAGTAATTAAATAAAAAGAGAAAGCTCTTAATTGATCCCGGTAAGAAACATGCTTACCGGAGAATATCAAAAGCGTCTTAAAAAATAGTAAAAAATACTTAAACAAGCGTGTCTATATTCTCCACAATATTGAACGAAGAGCGAGGCGTTTCGTATAGACGCTAACTAGATTCTTGGCAAGTCCCGAGCCGATCCTGAGCGACCGTCTGTTATTTTAGTTTCCGTGATAAAACGTGAATTATTGCAAGTTATGATACGCGGCCAGTATAATCTCAACCGCAGAGCGTAAGAGCATTGTTGCCGGGTAACTCTGCAAGCTGAGTGCTTTTAAGAAAGATTACTCTGACTATAATTTACACCTGTTTCTTGAATCGCGATATCCTGATATATATTACTGTACTGAAATATTTATGGTCAAAGATACATACAGAGGTCACTGTATAATTATATCTTAATTTGAATGTTTCAATAAATATTATTCATAAAACAAATTCAAACACTTTATACATACGCTCAAAATTTTCACAGACCTTTTATCAAAAACGGAATTTAAAAGTACAATCAATATGATTACAATAAATTAGCCTAGATTTAAACCAAAACCTGTACTCTTACTTTATTTTTAATGTTTGACTACAATTTTACTTGATGTTAAAGACAACGCCTAAGATGGTAAACAAGCTAAGCTTAGAGGAAAGTGGCTCTCAAGTGCAGCTCCCGTAATACTCTAACAGTATTTGGCGATAGATTTTCAAATCAACTTTGACTGACCGAACGAAACGCAACAATGCAAGCTCTGTTTCTTCACGTCAGTTTTCTGTGTATCGGGTGGTACTACCCCGGGCGAGCCGTCCCATTCATGTTGAAACCAGTTATAGTTTCAGTGTGGCTCTACCACCTCCAAAATATGATGTATTTATTCATTGACATAAAATCATGGTGGCCTAGTAGTAGTAATTTGACCGGTGGGATATTATTTCGATGTAGACAGGATCGTACCCCGGCATGTAGCAACGAATTATTCAGAATTCGTGTTCATTTACTAATTTAAATTGGTAACACTATCGGCTGACGGTGAGGGAAAACATTATGAAGAAACTTGAGCCTAAGAAAAATGTTATTGTAGCATGTGGGAAAAATATAGAACTGCGGATTTCTCAGAGTTTGAAATCGCCAATACGTGGTGGGTAGGCGAGGTGATTACGCCCACACCTACCTTCGGGAAGAGGCCTATTGCTCTGCAATGGTTCTTTTACAGGCTGATTCGATGATTCATTCACCGAAAGTATCAGTACATTCGCAAAGATTCGATTCACGCCGTAACCAAATATAATATTATAAAATTATAATATAATAATTATAATATTTGTCAACTAATATTATTAATAATAACATGATAACAATGATATATTACGCTTTTTGGTAACAGCTAGACAATATAATGATAAAATTTACTGGAAATATCTTACAAGTCTGTAAAGATATAGATAGCAGTTTAGTTATAATGATAAAAACTTTTTAACAAGAAATTAAACCGCCGAAAAAATTGAAAAGCAGAAAATAATAAACCTTTTACTTTATTCGTCTTAATAACTAAGTTCTTAAACTAATGTAAGTATACCTAAGTAATTTTAAGTCATATACATATATATATATATATATAAGCGACGAATTGAGAACCTCCTCCGTTTTTTTCGTCGGTTAAAAATAAAAGATAATTTAGAAACATAGTCGAATTAATTCCAATAAAACGACCAGAACATTTTCAAAAGAACAAAGTCGAAGGTACTAGGTAGGACAGAACAAAAAACAGATAAATACAAGGACGTCGAGTATTGCAGCGTGCAGTCACTCGCAAATCGTAAAATTTTGTAGAAACCACATTCCGAGCCATGCATGGTTTATGGCGATAAGCATACTGAAGTGTAAAAACGTTTTTAACCTTGTGTAATACACGTTTCTATAAGCAGACAAGATTGCTTTCTATTTGCTAATCATTTTGTCATAAAAATCAAAAAACATTACCTTAATTATTACAGCTAGTTAAGTTAACAGAATCCTATGTAGTCCTTAACTTGTAAAATCAAAAAATATGACGTAGAATGTAATTGTTTATACATACTATGAATTTAAAGCAATAACAGAGTTCTTTCATCACTAAGGTAACTTTTTCCAGTATCTATCATATTAGGAAAAGCTCATAAATAACTATTTTAAGCAAACGAATTATCATAAACCAAATTTCACTCTCGGCTTCGATTGCGCTAAAGTAGATTTGCCCTAGAACAGTACTTTTTCTGAATGAATAGTATCTTATTCTCTTTTCTATATTACCTGACAAGGTATTTACAAAATTTCAAAATGATTTGTTCATTGGTTGATTATTGAAGGCGTTAAAACGTAACAAACGAATGGACATTTCTTTTTTTTTATATTAGTAGAGATGTTAATGACAAAACTAAAGTATGTAATATTATTTTTATACGATATTAAAAACTTTGACTATAAAGCGACTTGATGACTAGGATGATTATAAGATGACCAAAAATGTAACAGATGGCAGTGGTGCATATTCTGCGGTATTAAAAATATATGGTGTATATAGGGGTGTAAAGGGTGTCGAGTAACATCTTAAGACTTGAGACACCCAAGCCAACCTCACCTGCACGTGGTGCACCCTACTGAATAACGAACGAGGCAATGGCGATAGCGGGGTGGTAGGGTCTTACAGCCCGACTGGGTCGCAACCGCCATGTATATGGCGAAAAAGCCCGTCATAGTGACTCGCTTCTGAGTGACGCGTTTCGGGATCAGCCTGTGCATATCCAGTACCGGGTGACTTTCGTCATTATAGCCGGCATGACATCGGCGACCGGCGATGGATAATCTGTCTATCGGTGGTTGCCGATGTTTTTGGATTGTACTATGCTTAACATCAGGCATAGTACAATCACTTTGTTGTGCTTCAATAAAAAAAAAATATATTTTTATAATGTTATTTTTTTATATAAAAATAATTATATCATAAAAAATCCAGACCTTAAAATACAATATGAAATGTATAGTTTAAAGTAGTTTTTTATGAAAAGATTTTATATTTTGTTGATAAGTCGAAGGTTGTATATTTTAACTTGTATTATTTTCATAACAATATTTGAATTTTTGCCAAACTCTAAGCTATCTTTTATGTATAATTTTATATTTTGACAGCGGCCAAAATTAAATTAAAAATTGTTAGTATCATACAGTTGCATAAGGAATGACGGCTAAAATTCTTTTTGTTAACAACGAGAATAATCAGTTTAATATGCCAGCAATTCGGCCAAAATTAAATTAAAAATTGTTAGTATCATACAGATTGCATAAGGAATGACGGCTAAAATTCTTTTTGTTAACAACGAGAATAAGCAGTTTAATCTGCCAGCAATTCATAAGTCGGTGACATCAATTGTGTAGGAGCGTGCACTGCGCAAAAGGTCAGCGGCCCAATGCAACTCTGCACGTCTGTATGTATACGCATAACAAAACTATGCAACTAAATGCATTCACTGTGCCTAGTGAAATGTTATCTCTAGGTATTATGATACTTGTTAGAGACATGAACAAGATAATGATAATAATAACATAAGTATTATTGAAAATTAGTAACTCGTCAGAGAGGTATTAATTCTATGAAGCCTTGCATTCGTTGAGTCTCTTTGTGATTCTTCCAGGATTATTAAAAGTAATATTCTAATTTCAACTATTCTTAAATCAAGTGTTCGGGCCAAAAATGGGCGATAAATCGTGGATTAAAGCTCAACCTTTACTAAGATTGGGTTTTATCTATCTATCTAATACCTTTAAACGAGCAATTCTTGTATAATTTTATATTGTTATATATTTAGGATCTCGGAAACGGCGTCAGCGATTTCCGTGAGACTTAGTATGTAGGTGGTTTCGGGGACGATAAATCGATCTAGCTAGATTTCATTCACAGAAAACTTTTTTAACTGAGTTTTCAGGTAATGAAAAAATATAGCTAAGAATATGAAGGTACATTTTGCCGCCGCAGTAAAAACCAATCATAGCTCAGATGGAAATCCGGCTAACCCCAGTTCGAATCCGAGTGACGGCAAAAGAGATATCCTTTTTATATTTTTTTTTTTGGTAAAAAAAATGCTATATTGATTGATTATATGAAAGAAAATTATTAAAAAACTTGAAAAAAATTAGTTAAAAGATCTCTGTATAATAGAGAAGTGAGTGAGGACTCAGACGTAACATTAGAGAATTCTTATCGACATATTTGACAAATCGACGTTCAATTGGTCGGTTTGCATTTTGTTTCATTACACAGTCATATTATAGAGAGAAGACTTAGTCTTGACATTACTTTTACGATCTACAAATGACTGTTTTGAGTCCGTATATACTCTGTCATTTAATTTCATGTTTATAGAGTTTCTTGCGACACAGTATCTTGAACTTATTAGCTGTAGTTATTATAATGAAACGTTAGTATGTCATTTATCCCGAATTTTAAGACATATTAAATTTGTAAGCACTAATTTAATCACTGTTAATGTTACAACGGTATTGAGGATCATGTAAAATACGATAATATTTAAATTTGCCTTCACGCCATTTTTTTTTTGTTTCTTGATTGTACTTTTGATAACATTACTAGTTAATTCCGTAGCTAAAAACAAAATTTTTATCAGAACACCAAAGCGTTTTCCATAATGATAAGAAAAATATGTAAATTGTTTAACATTAACCATATCTCATATAAAATAATTTAAACATACCAAGAACTCAAAATGCATGACAGAAGATTTGTATCGCGGGACATGAGAAAAATACTAGATAATAAGTTTACGTTTTTATTATATAGTATGCATTACATCTATATACAAGTTACAGTGTCAACGCACTTAAAACAATGCATTGTGCAGGTATTACAATGTGGATTCTTAACTCCGGGAGCACATTGTTTTGTAAACATTATAAGGTTCAAGTAATAAATAAGACTTTATTTATTCAAACAAGTTAAGGCGAAAATATACGGCCTACCGCAATTACTTGATCAACCATAATCGTTCTAATAAACCAGACAGAATCAAAGACGTGTAAGGATAACCTACTATTTACTGACAATTAATTAGCATCATACGCGTGGGCTCATGAAGGTATGCAGCGATAATTTTTAATCCTGTATATAAAAAATTGAAACGTCACGGGACGCCAGGCAGATGTGAAACATCGTAATTGTTTTTTATAAGTTACATGCATAAAAGTACAGATTACGACAGGAATCAGCTGTGGCACAATGATAAAATAAAGCATTACAAATTAGCTCCATAAAATAATGACTGGTTATTTATTTTATTCCATAAGTATTGGTTTTTATTAAATACAAACATTCAACTAGGCGTCGCACTGTGTTTGGCGGAATTTATCAAAGGGCTAGGTCCTCGGCGCCACGTAACTCTAGGAGAACGAGTGGCCGACATAATAGTTTGAAACTTATGGCTATACAGATAGGGTTGCAAATGTTTTTGAGTATTTCGTGAATAGTGCAAAATTAGTGTTTTGCGTCGACACGCCAACAACCAGGTTTACCCGCGCCTATCACATCTTTTAAGGTTTACATCTTAAAATATCTTAGTTTTATATATGCCATTTGTACGCAAAGTAGAGTAGCACTAGCACATTTAGCACTTTCAGCATTTAGCACCAGTAGCACATTTCTATACAATCCTACGTGATGTTAAATGACAACGTGGTCTGAGATGATAGACATGTCGAACCTAGTAGCTCTCACGTGTATTTACTGAAGAACATATAGCTAAATAAGTGGCTGGTGACAGACTTTCAACTTGAGGAAGATAGCTAGTCAAGCGAGCTTTGATAACGTCCTGCTACCACGCTATGCTTTCCTCGCAGCTCTCATATGAGTTACAACTTTCTCCAATTTCTATCACATCGTTATTTCAATTACTCTCGTATTTTTTTCTGCATTCTGCATTAATAACCTATACTGTTTTGAGAATTAAGAATCATATAATAATTCAATCACATTTGCGAATCATCATTTTCGGGCGTGAATGTAAGTTATCACGCAGTGATCTCACTAGTCACTAGTCGCTTATAGAGCACCGCCCGTCACGTATTACTTTATTAAGCCCTTGTAGGGGAACCATTGTATCACAAAAACATATTACAGTGCTTATTACAGACTTTTGGGACATTTCATTTTCACATGAATAACGTCACGCATACCTTCCATATAATAATATATTTTGTGATCTATAGAATTGTTTCGTTCGGTTCAGTGGAACTAAAATTTAAATTTTCTTTAGAACTCAATTACTAAGTCCATAAAAGTTTATATATATTTTATATTATTGTTATAGTAGCACGATAAAGTGACGACAATATGTCTGAAGTTAAGCACAGACCACCACGAAATAGTAATCCATTGGCGGTCGTCACTAACATACAAGCTTGTAAGTCTTTCGACTGATGGGTAGATATTTGCTTACCTAAGGCTGTCAGAACATAGTACGTATCCCTACCATTCTATAAAAGTTGCTAGATTATTCTGTAAAGCAACACACCTAATTGTCACACTATGATCATATTTAACAACGATCCCCCTTGACATTGAATAACGACATGCTCTAAGAAAAATAACACCCTAAACCTAGAGGGTTGGCTCTCAAGCGGCTACCAGAACGAACCTATAGTTTTATGAAGGAATATTTTCAACTTGACGGTTATAACTAACCGGGCTAATTTGGAAATATCGCTACCACCACGCAAATGTAAAATGCAAAGTCATGTAATTTAGTTTTGTGAAAAAACCATAGACTAAGAGATGTCGAAATATATATTTAGTTATTTGTGAACTGTTTATGGAATAATTTTGTCGTTACATTTTAAAATGAGCTTTAAAATTTCCAGTTTGTATACAGCGAGAACGAAGCTCAAATTTCGCAGATCGTAAGGTTTTTACTTTTTTTTATCATGTTCATATTTTACATGCACAAAATTTGAAAATCTTGAAAAATAACGTATAATATTAGGGACGCTTAAAATTGGATTTAGTTATTTTTGAAATGTTACGACTCAATCATCAAGCGGACTAAATATTTGTTGATGGATGTTGATTAATATACTATGTAATACTAAAATATTTAAGAGCAACCTGCTGGTATAAGATTTTTAGTTAATTATTTTTGACACAAAAACCCTCCAAAATATTATATAACGCCTACAGTATTACAAGTCGTATTTTTAATGTAACCAAAAAGACTCTCGATACCCAAATTCGTAATCCAAAAATAAGCTAAGAGAATAAATATATGTAGAATTTTTTATAAAACTCTAATCATCACCATCTGCGTGCCATGCGAATTGTTAGCAATTGTCTATCTCCATATGTATCTATGTAGTGCTTAAGATATATTTGTTGTCTAGATATATTTAGCATACCAAAAGTGTTTTTATCCGTTTGTATACATCGATACTTGAATACTATACACAATATTTATTTTTCTTTAACTCCACTGTTAATTACAATAGTTATAAACCTATGAGGAATCATGTATAATAGTTAATTTAATGTAGTGTTTTAATTAATGCATTTGCTTTTTCTTCATACTAGTGCAAAAACTGGGTAAAATCATGTATACTTATAATATGACATTTAACAAATTCTATTGTGAAAGCGAACAAATATAACTAATAATTTCCTGTACACAACAACTTCAAAGGAAAATTCGTACCTAAAGTCAATGTTGGCTCGGTTCCATTGCGGTGGCATTTCTCACAAAAGGTCACCTGACAACAATCTTGAAATAGAATATAAAATATGATATTTAATTAGAACAACTAGGACATTTCATATCAATAAAAGTGAATATGACTGTTTTTTATTTACACTAAAGTTAACAAAATTAACCCAGAAACACTGCACCGATGGGATCGCTCACAGAAAATAACTGATGTTTAATTTTAAAATAATATTCAAAAGATTCCCAAACGATTTGGTTAGATCTCAAAATAATTCATATATTATACTTTAAACAAGAATATTAAGAGATTGTACAACTTACAAACTACGAAACAAATTTTATAAACACATTATATTATTCAAATAAACATAAATAAACAAATGTGGTCAAATAATTAAAATAGTATTTCACAACTTCACTGGTATTCAATATATTAGTGACTAGCCCCTGCCCGCGACTTCGTTCGCGTGGAATAAAGATGTTCTTTATTTCTAACACGCACGGAAGCTCTCAACAGGAAAAAAAACCCGATTTTGAAACATTCTTCATTGGTGCCCCGCTCCTACTGGTCTTAGCGTGATGATATAAAGCCTATACCATCCTCGATAAATGAGCTATATAACATAGAAAGAATTTTTCAAATCGGACCAGTACCCAGTGAGATTACCCCCTACAATGTCACAACGCCACAAACTCACAAACTTTACCTCTTTATAATATTAGTATAGAAGTATAAATAGTATAGATATACGTAATTCTTCCTAAATCGTGCAATATGAAATGCGTGTCACTTTAGTCTAGTCCTAAAAAACATTAGCATCATTTCTATATTTTTAATAAAAAACATAGTTAAACAAGATACAAGTATCTTCTTTATATACTCTAGTGATACGTAAAAATACTTTCCAGCAGCTGCAATATATCATTCATTGTGTTAATTAAGGCCACGTATCACACTTAACGTGCCAATCAAAGAGAGATCTTATTTATTTTTCACTTCTAAATACAGAGACGCATCCAGCCTACGGTTCAAATGTACTTCACATGGACGAATCTCTGACCCAGAACTAGCATTACACTGTAGCCGTACAAAGTAATCATTCCTTATATGGGTAGTGTAGGCGCAGGCTCGTGGGTGTCCAAACTGTCGATCTGATGCCGGAATCACGATATATGTATATGATACGTACTTAAGCCCATAGATATCTTGATCTCAATTTGAAATGTAAGTTTGATGGCTCAATTTGTGCGGGATATTACAGACAGTTACAGAATCGTTACTTTGGCAATTCGGCTTATCAATTACGTAAACGGATTTGCAAAAACAAAGCAGAATAAGACTTTCTGTATGTTGGCTTCTGTGTGATGTGTAAGTTTCATATATTAATTGTTTTGGGATATTATAGACAATTACAGAAGCAATTCTGTGTCAATTCGGTTTATCAATTACGAATTTTGCAAAAATAAACCGGAATAAGATTTGATGTATGTCAGCTTCAGTGGGAAGTGTAAGTTTGATGTCTTAATTTTTTTGGGATATTATAGACAATTACAGAATCAATTCTTTATCAATTCGGTTTATCAATTACGAATTTTGCAAAAATAAACCGGAATAAGATTTGCTGTATGTCGGCTTCAGTGGGATCTGTAAGTTTGATATCTTAATTTTATTTGGGATAGATAATTACAGTATCCATTCTTTGTAAATTCGATTTATCAATTAGGTATTTTGCAAAAACAAACCGGAATAGGATTTGCTGTATGTGGGTTTCAATTGGAAGTATAAGTTCCATGTCTTAATTTGTCTGGGATATTATAGACAATTACAGAATCAATACTTTGTCAAGTTCGCAAAAATAAAGTAGAAGTGTGTTAACAAAGAAATGATTTAAATAAAAATGGAGATTTTTGACTGAGTTAGTAAACATTAAAATCGCATAATATTCGTCAGCGAACTTGAAACAGTAGTGCTACTGACGAAAAGATCTAAAAAGATCTACCGCCCAAAACACGTCTTAATTTTAAACATTGATAATACTCAAATACATTTGAGTTATTGGCTTACTAATATTTATACGTCTCGTGTTTATAACAACAAAACTCAAATCTTGATTAATTTTATATAATTTAAATAAATAAACAATGTCCATAATTATCATACCTGAGAAATGATAAACAAACAAATTCCAATACATAGCTGTGGCATTAGTTTTTATTTACACATAAATAATCAATCCACTTTATATACGGTATATGAATTATTTTATCTCCCTTGAACAAATCATAATGCACCAAGCGTATTGTCTATATAATTTACGATAACTTGTAGTATGCATCACACTGACTTACGTTATTACATACGACGCCGTATAGAATTAAAAGTTTAATGGCCATTTAACCTGCATCTAATATGTGTAATCAAATATCATGTCTATTCTATATAAAAAACATAGAGTCATAAACATTATGAACAACTCAGTAATAAACTTTAATGCTGGTTTGTTTTCTTTTCTACTTTACATATCTTGTTCTTGCCATTCTGGCAAATAATCTTCTTGATGGTTATTGCTGCCATTATCGTTCCTATTACAAAGTATTGCTAAACGTCTAGTGGTGGCTGCAATATTTAAACAAGATCGTTGACCTCTACAAGAAGTTTTTCTAACTCAGAATTCATATTCATTATTATTAATTCCCATCCACTTTTCTTATGCAGATAAGATGTATTGCGCAAGATGCTGCAAATTTTTTTTATATCATAGGAGGCAAACTAACATATGGGTCACTTGATGTTAGGTGATCACCACCGTCCATAGACACTTGCAACACCAGGGGAGTCACAAGTGCGTTGCCAGCCTGTGTTTGGGAGGAGGGCGGGGGGACAGGAAGGGAAGGAGGAAGGGAAAGGGGAGTGTAGGTAGGTCTCCGGCTCTCTCACTGACCGAACGAAACGCAACAATGCAAGCACTGTTACTTCACGTCGGTTTTCAGTGAGAGGGTGGTGCTTCCCCAGACGAGCCGACCCATTCGTGCTGAAAACAATAATAGCTTCAGCTAGGTTCTACCACTACCTCAGCTTGGCTCTACCACTACCGAATTACATAATATAAAGAAAATAACCTAAGATTATGAAAATGAAAAACAAAAACTACTATAATAAATCCCGCTAAATACTCACATTATTTTGAAATGATCATAAACTAAATAGAAACGTTATATCGTAATATCTTAATAAGTTATTATGATAAGTATATGAATAATTCCCGATCACAAACCCATCAGCGTAATTCAAAGTCAGAGCCGGCTTTAGCCGTCTTAAAAGGTTCCAGTTAATACTCCAATTCCGTTATATCAGCGCCATCGCAAAGAATGTATTGCGTTACAGTTATCCGAGGTGGCTCTAAATAAATATTGGTCCGATTGCGGTAACCCGACCATTTGCCAGCGACAACTTGCGACACGTAGGTCCCCGGCCGTTCCCACGTTACAAGAGCAATGCTCTGAGACGGTAAATTAAATAGTTCCAATGAACCAATAGAAGCTTACCCACTAGTAAAAACAATCAAGTTTTCGTCTTACATCCAAGTCGAGCATTTAACTTAAATCCAGTTTAATTGAGTTCGGAGCTAAACTACACAATCTGTACTTAATGTTATAAAGCTGAATAGTTTGTCTGCTTGAACGCCCTAATCTCAGAAATTACTGGTTTGATTTGAAAAATTATTTCAGTGTTAGATAACTCATTTATCGAGAAAGGCTAAGATCAATAGGAGCAATGCACCAATGAAGAATGTTTAAAAACATTTTTTTTCTTTTTAAGAGATTCCGCTAAGCGTTAGCCCAAACTATTCCACGCGGATGAAGTCGCGTATTCTAGTCGCGTAAGACGAAGTATTCTATAAAAAAGAACACGGGATTTATGATTGCTTCATGTTTGGACGTTGCCTTTATTGACGTAGGTGCGAAGACTTACAATGAACTGAGGCTTTCGGTAAAAGATTACATTGTGACGAAACAGTAACATAGTCGTAGGGATTTTTCTAAACCTAACTTGACTAGTTGCCACCACTCTTTAATTGAAAGTATGTCGCTAAGCACTAGGTGAGCTCCAGCAGTAATACTTGATAGCCAACTCGATCTAGGTATAATAATAAATATGTTAAAATCTTAGGCTACATTGTTTTCTAACATCAAAAGATCTCATGGTCAAAAGTAAAAACCTATAAAGAATTAAAAAATACGAGTATCTACTTATATTTAAACTTTAAAACATTTACAAAGCTATTCCTTACCTTAATAATAAAATACTCTAATAGACCATTCAATTTGTATCAGCTAACAGTATCCGAAAATTAACATCTCGTTGATAAGTAATTTGTTCCTAAAATTTCTATATCAAAGGCAAGGTTTTTATCTTCGCTAATTGTTAAGTTTAAAAAACTCGTAGACGGATAATAATATATAAAACATCTTACTAGCGAAGCATGCTACATAGAATTACAGAGGAATAGAATAGAACAGATATCCTGAACGTTACTTACGGAAATTTCAATCATGTTTTCATGGCGTTTGATTACATTAAATCCGCTACACCGTCTGTATGTTATTAATTAATCCGCTTTTAATTCAATAAACGAACTGCCGACTTGACTTCCAATTAACGATTCGCATTGTTTACAAATAAATACTATTTTTTTAAATAGTACGTTATCAAATAGAAAAAAGTATCAAAATAAACCCTGTGCTTACGATCACATTATCATAGCTTTTATGTACTTGAAACATTAATCTTATAATATTCCTTAAATGTATGTACTGCTTTCACATACCACAGCGTTTGTATTAACACAAGTGTTTAAAAGCAAATTTAGTAAGGTAAGTAAACCTTTTTTGTATTTAAAAGTTGTATTGTTAATGTTATATTAGTTATTGACAATAGCAAAGCGGAAATAGAACGTTTGTAAGCACTAGTACAATTAAAACTATGAAGTTTTGAATAATTTTCAATATTAAATATAAATATTACTTCAGATATTCCAAAAAACAATTCGTCGATATGAACTATTGTTTTTCAACATCGTTGTTACTTTTTCTAGTTTAAAAGATTTCTAAAGCTTATATATTATTATGGTGATCCCTCTCATGTAGAAGCATATAGTTGTCATCTGCGTACCAGAGGTTGGATATAGTACATAAAAAAATTAAGAAATTATAACTTGAAGAATTTTCACACCATTCAATTCCTCTATTATCTAAAAAGCTATACTATCTAACAAGCAATTAATATGAATATCTCGTCTTTTTAGACTTTAGTGAAAACACTAAAGTACACAATCTACTCTGATTAGATAAAATTATTTTCAGTGTTGTAAAAGTACCATAAACTATCAATACCTTGCGATTGACATCGAGATTCATTCTGAAGTTATCACACTAGTAAAGATACATGTTACGTTAATAATGCATTTCTTGAGATAATTACGCCAAAGATTTAAAAAAATATAAATATCTTAAGTACTGTGGCTTACTGGACAGTTAAAACGCTGGTTGGACGTGGTTAATGCGGATATTAAGGAGAACAACCTCACACAACAGGATGCCGAAGACCGGGCAAGGTGGAGAAAGCTAAGCAGGAAAGCGGACCCTGGCACCAAGCCGGGAAATCGCTAGGAAGAAGAAGATCTTAAGTACTGTCGCAATTACATAAAACTTTAAATGTCTCATTTATTCCTCTTCCAAAAAGTAAATTCATTAATGGTGTTAATTTGATAACTGTAAGAAATGTATTTATTTATTTTCTTTAAAAATTACCATGAAATATAGGGCTTTTCATCTATTTACCTGTAACAATAAAAATGCGATAGTTTAGTAAAATAAAAAAAAAAACATTTCGTAATAACTAAGACACTGTATATATATAACCTGTGTACACTGTAGTACCTATATGTATAGTGATGTATGGCGTATAGTCTATTCTATCAATATAATTAATTACATTGTCGAAATTCAGCTACTCTTATATAGTTAATAATAATACAAGAAATGATGAACCAGGATCCAAAATATGGCCAGTGCCAGTCGGCAGTCCCTGCTCCCGCGCCTAAAATGTGTATGAAGGCGTCATGGGGTTTAAAACCGAAACGGACTAAGTCCGTGCGAATTGGACATAACCTATCCTCAGCTGCCCGACGGGATAGGTATCTGTTAGAGATCTCCCCATGTACAAAAAGGATAAAAATATGTGTCGAAAATCATTATTCTGTACAGTATTCTGTATTTTTTTCTCGACCTGATTACGCTATTGACCTAGCAAGATCTTAACCGCTTCACCTGACTACAATTATTCTGTACACTTCACACTATACTGTATCCGTGGTTGTGAACGATTCGGAAACGAATCCTTTGCCTCCCGTTAAATTCACAAATACAATAATATACCTTATTCACTTTCTGTTTATGGTAATGGTATCCAGGACGTGGTTAGATATTATACATCTTGAAGCATGTGGTTTTAATTTAGTGTATTTTTTTATTACTAAAACGGCATCCCAAATCATGAATGTATATCATGTTTTAAAGGTCCAGTCGATATATTCTCTTTTCTGCTTGTGACCAGGAAATGACACCTCGCTTCCAACTTCATATTATCCTTATTAATTTATTGTTATTTTGTAGAAAAAAATCGAGTTATCATTGACGTACTTGTAAATGGCCAGTTAATGGACCTAAACTTTTTAATTTTTTTTTTTTTTTGAATTATACAAAATTTTATTTCCTATAAGCAATAGTAATTCATTCAAAAAACATTTAATTTACGGATTGACCTCTCACATAACTAATAAATTATACACGATATTTCAAGTTATTCCTCTATTTATATTAAGAGTACATACAAAACGTACTTGTGAAGTACAAACGAACCAGATCACCAAATACTTATCAGGAATGCATTACTAGGGAATGTCGCAACAAACATCCCGTACGACTCCGGTCCACCCACACTCGCCCAGCTACCGTGAAAGCGTATCCAAATGCTATACGAAGCCGCCCTTATAAATATGAAATAGGCAATATCGATTAATACAGACAAATTCGAACACAATTAGTGGGCTTAACGCGTTCGGAATAATAATTATTGAGTAATCTATTATTTATGTTCCCCGTGAAGTTAGTTTGATTTTTCGGTGTTTAAAATTAAGCTGTATAGCGTATTCATTATCTTAAACTTATGAAATATACTGGCTGACATAATAGAATTAATAGCTATATAATTGTATTAAATCTCCATGAAAAATATATGTACTAACATCTCATTTGTATATATAGATTTTATAAATGAGAACAATCGAAAATTAATTTATTCTGTTTATTGTAGACTCTTGTTTAAACTGTCAACTATATTAGTTTGAATACATGATTCGGTAAATTTACACATTCGTTATTCATCGAAACTAATACAGAAGTATACATAACAATTATGGTGTGGTATATGGTAGGTAAAGCAGGTAATTAGGTATTCATTTAATAACGAAATCATTATATCAGAAGCGCTAAACCCACTAATTAAAGATACCCATATTCGCCTTTATTAACCATTATTACTTATTATGTTTCGTTTAACTTTGATTAGTCATTAAAATACATAATAAATTGTATAGGTACTGAAAAACTCAATATATTGCCTGTATTTTTAACTTTGAACTTTGAATGTTTGTTTGATCTTTGGAACTGCAAGTCAAATTTGGAATTACTTTTTGCATTTTACAGAGTACTTAGCTTTTGTCCGCGGCTTCGTTTATGAAGATTTAGAATTGACCTATCCCCTCGGGACAATTACTTTTTCTGTATTAAATATTCTTTTTTGTAGCTTTGACATTTTCATATGTCGAAGGCGGACTGGCCACCTGACGAGACCTGGGAGTCATTGAGAGCGGTTGAACTGTAAATACCTATGCCAACGAGGTACCTAACTATGCGACTCAGTTGCATCGCAACTACGTACGTGAACGGTCATGCTTTGTAGGAAAATTCCTTTAACCATCAACCTGTAATAGTGCGTAAAACAATCTGTAATTGCATACAAAGCTCTGTTTACATGATTTGTAACTAATCTTCCTAGTTTAATTCGACCTGCAATTAAGTATTTCGCAAGAATGAAGCGACAGTGGAAATTGGTTAATATCGACTTTTAAACTATATATAAACAAGCCTTAGCAGCAATATACAAACGTTACCTATTATTGGTAATTCATAATTCAAATTCGACAATCCTTTCTTTCGTCTCTTGCAAAATATGTAATCAACTACAATCAAAGTCGGTTTCACTTCAAAAACTCTTCAACTTCACAGGATCTTCAGTTTAACATTACTTAAACATGGTCTATAGTAATTATTTCATTGCAGTCAAACATTTAATTATTTTTTTCGGTGCAGACACTAAGTATTGTATCTAAGCTATATCGTAGTAAGAACTAGGTTCACCCATAAGCGTTCGAACAAATACGTCAAATATCAACACGTGTCGATCTTATAAATGAGGTTCGTCCCTCCCTTTGATCGAGACCGCGACCGTGGGATAGTCAACGCGGACGCGGTCGCCATTGCCGACCAATTGACCACAGAACTCTGCGGTTCCACTAACTGCTATATAGCTGCTATAATATTATAGCTATATTTGTTCATCATATAACAATTAAAAGCCATCCGCGACTCTGACTGCTTTTGTATCTTGATAAATAAGTAGTTTAGTTCGCGACTTCGCTTGCGTTAATGTCAATTTGATAATTGGGACCAGTACATTTTTCGGTACGATCAGTACCCTACGTCTTTTTCTGTACCCCTGCCAATATGTATCTGAAATTATATCAGTGTTGGCATCATTTAAATTAATAAAATAAATTGAATGCAATTAAAATAAGTAAATTACGGTGTAGTAAATGAAATTGAAATGTCTGTTATTAATCCAGACTAATCTTTGAAACTACTGAACCGAATTTGTCGACCCTTTTACTTGCAGAAAAAGAACTTACCAGAGTACTATTTAAGTTGCATTTTATAACACTTTATGTTATATACTATAAAATACTATTAATAATATAATAACAAAGGTGACTTAAAATTGATAAAAAACCTAACGTAGTCAAAAAATTATAGCAGAAAATAAACTATTTTCCGGAGCACAAAGTGACGAACACAATGTGGTATATATATAATATGGCAAGTTTTATAGCACTAGGAAACCAGTAAAATACAACAAACACACAGAACAGCGTCAATAATGTATATTTGCACTCTTTAGAAATTTATATAACTCGTAGATATGTAATATATATAAAAGGTGCTTGTACAAAAACTAGTATTATTATTCAATAATTTGCCTATATTATTGGTATAAAATAAATAAACGATTTATAACTTTCTGTGGAATAGAATTAATACTCGTAAATTTAACAAAAGCAAGGTATATTTGATTCGAAGTTAAAGTTGCCCAAGCAAATAATTCAGTTATCGTGACAAGTTTCGTCTAGGCTGTCTGGCCAGACATTTCGTGCCCTTCACGACGCCAACGCAATGTGACTTGCTTGTGGAATGTAATTTTGTAAACAGACTCTCCAGGTCCGTGCGACTGCAAATATACATTTTCAATTACATTAGTGCGATGTGCTGTAGTCTGTTTAGCATATAAATGTATTATCTTGTATCTGAGAGGGTTTGGTACACGCGGCAACATGAGTTATAGATGTGAAATTTGCAATTCTACAACTCAGTCCGGGATAACAAATTACCTGTACATGCGAATTCATTCAAAGATATTAAAAATAAATTACTATATATAAATAAAGCTCTCTATAAATTTTAAAATGAAATCGTAGAATTAACAAGTTATTTCTTTAAACAAACGAAAACTTTGGTCGAAACTGTTAATGAAATCTTTACAGCAGGTTTTTGTTAACAATAGATGAAAAATTAAATTTTTTGAAAATCACGTTCAAAATTCGAGACAAAAATTGACGGACAATTTTTAGTAAAAACAAAGTAGCAAGAATATTCTACACAGTGTTGCCACATTTTTTTTTGCCGTGTCTGGATTTTGGATCTTTTTGAGTAAAAAAGCGGTTTTCTTTCGTCGAAAATGGGATGTAGTGAAAAAACGTATGTTATCAGAAGAATTTGGTTATTTGTCTTTTGAGTTCAAATCACATTTACATGACAACAGATAACAAAAATAGGCATTGAAAATTTATTTAAATGAAAATATTATACTTCAAATTACATTTACCCTATTGTTAAATAGGTGAGTCTTGTTCGTATTCTAAATAAAAAAATATAAGAAATCAAAATGCACGCACGATTAAGTTATTCCCGAAAGCTGAACTGACTGAGCCTGTCCCGCATGGGACATTTAATTTTAGTTTAAAAATCGGAACGTCCCGCCAAAATCGGAACGTCTAGTAACACTGATTCTACATGAGCGTATGTGGGACCGCGATTTTGTTAGTTTATAATAGCCGTTATATTGAAAAATGAACTAATTTTCTGGCAAATTGATAGAAAAGGCGAAGTTGGTATTACCGTTTCCGGAAAATCAATACTAAAAAGTAATAATGAGAATTAAGTATATAATGCAGTAAATAAATATATTATACATTTATAGTAATCTTATATACTTCATAGTGTGACTCGATTGGGCCATCCTTAACGCTGACACTGATTGATAATGATAGGGGAAACCATGAGACACCTCCGGCCAAGTCGACCGAACAACTTCCACACCCAAGATTGATGACATGACGTCAGTATGGGGTTTACGATAACAGCTATGCAAATCACCCTAGCTTTTCTAATGAACTATATATTTGTAAAGTATACTAGCTTTTGCTGGGGGCTTTACTTACGTTAATCTAGATTTCACCTATCCCCTGGAAACAGTACAGTTCTGCTGGATGAAACGGCCTTATCTATATCCGTTACATGTAAAATTTACATGGATACCGCTTGACTAGTTAAAGCGTAAAGAATAAACAGGGGGTCTAACTAAGTTGCTTATCGATAATCACTAACACAAATAGAAAACCGAAAAATGTATGGAGATGACATATCTGAACGCTATATCACGTGATTCACGTGATATAGCGTTCAGATATGTCATCTCCATACATTTTTCCGTTTCCTAATTGTGTAAGTGATTGTAGATAAGCAACTTGGTTAGGCCCCCAGACTCACTTTCGAATTTATAACATTATTGAGGTATGGTATTCCCCCAAAGTTATGCAATATAATACTCTTCAAAAAGGGATTGAAACATGATCTTCAAAGCTGACAACGCAACAGTGATACCCCATAAGTGACGGTAACCATTTCCCATCAAATGGGCCTTCTACTCGTTCGTTGACTTTTAGATTAGACTATTAGACAGATTAGGCCCCCTCGACAGCGGCTCAAGCCTAGGTCCGTTCCCTCAGCGTGGAGCCCTTGAGTGCGCTGCTCGCGCGATACAGTGTCACAAAATCTTACATCACTGCAACAACAATACACATATCACCCCCACGCACGTGCACGCATACACGCTTACACATGAAAGTAGTAGTAGTTTTGTTTCTTTCCCCTATCGAACTGACATAGTTTGGAAAAATATCCGATACGAAATATATATAAGAGTTGCTGAGGTATGTATGCTTGGTACACATATATGCTCCAACAACTCATATATGTATGAATAGTTAACTTAGGTCAGCTCAGATAGGTCGCGAATTGCATGTATCAGGCAACAGCCCAAGCCGAGGTGTGCCCTTGAGCCAGTTGCTCAAATAAAATCGGCTGAGTGCCGCAAGCGCTCGCCTTAGTAGTCCGGTGAAGCTGTTAAGACCTTGCTGGGTCAATAGCGTAGTCGTTTTAAAAAAACCGTTCGCTGCCCTATGGCATAAAAAAAATATTGAAATAAACAATCCAGTATTGCATTTTAGAAAACTTTTTTACCGATAATAATATGCTAGTTGTGTGGTAACTGATTACTGAATTAATTGTGCCTTCGTCCGTATAGACAAAATATAGAGGCGCATGTCTTTCTAATTCCACTCCACTTAAATGACTTTGTTTTTAAACAAAGTTTCAAGAAATAGAGAACGTTTATCTACAATGTTATAGCTTAATTATCTAAGGCGAAAGAAATAAATCAAAATCGACAGATCAAAAAATATTTTTGAAGTTATATTTGACGCGTTAGGGAAAAAATAATAAAAGTAAATTTTTACGATGCGCGCGCACACTGTCACGAAAGACCGACACCCTGAAATTATTACAGTGCGCGCGCGCGCCCTCACGAAAAACCGATACCTTGAAGTTAGCTATAGTCAACATTTTGTTTCTTTGTATTTGTTGTTTGTATTTCATTGTATTAAATCTTTCAATGTATTAAATACCTGTTTTCTATTGTTAGTGTCATTTTTTCTACAAACGCAGAATAAGGCGAAACATAAAATTTTTGAAAAGATTTTATCTTGTTAAGCCAAAGAAGTATAACATCTAACACGTGTACATAAGTACACACACACTTTTCTTTATTGTCTATAAGAACTACGTTTTTCTATTAACTTCATATATAATTTAAAAAGTTGTACGATTATTAGTTACATACATAAAGAAAAATCATCGAGCGTATCAGAACTCGTATCGAATATAGAAATACTTTTGAAATGTTAATTTCTAAACAAAGTTTTATTTCGTCAAATAATCTTCGACCTAAACGAAAGCCTTAATTAATGTCCTAATATACATACATATCTGTCTTTACCCGTTCAAGTAATAGGTGTGATCGTTTAAATATCTACTCTAATATGCATAAACCAATAACACTTAAACCAGTTTACTAATTTACTAATAGGGAGTAATTAACCAAACCGCTTACGATTAACGTGCAATAATCATTAAACTATTCTAACAGAGCTAAATATATTATACAAGAGAACTACTAGTAAGCCGTATTTATTATACGATCACCCCCACACACGTGCACGCCTACACGCTTACACATGAAAGTGGAAGGGTTTATTTTTTTTCCCTTATCGAACTGAAAAACTCTCAATTTTCCGATAATAAATATATGGAGGAGTTGTTGAGGCGTGTATGCTTGGTACACATATACGTTTCAACAACTCATACACATATGAATAATTAGCTAGGTTAGCTAAGATAGGTCGCGATTTTGCATGCAACAGGCAACAGCCAAGCCGAGGTGTGCCGTGCACCCTTGAGCTAGTTGCCAAAATAAAATCGGTTGAGTGCCTTAAGCGCTCGCCTTAGTAGTCCGGTGAAGCTGTAAATAGCGTAGTCATATCGAAAAAAATAAAAGAAAGTCGTATTTATTAATTTTACCTGTTTATTTACCTGGTTTTCAATTTAATACTACGAACTGACGTTAAATTATAGACATGCACATATCTGTTAAAAGGAATTGACAATATATTAAGGTAGTTTTAAGACTCCGTTTGGAGCACTATCCATCGAGAAATTTTGCATACCTAATGAGGATAGCTGAATCTCCCAACTGCGATGTATGCATACTTGACGATACTAAGAACCGCATCGAAAGAGAGTCATTGATGAGTAGTATAAGTAGTTGCCAGAACATAGGTATTTGTCTGAGGATCTTGGCTGAACCCTGTTTGGGTGAAGCTAGGAAGCTATATAATCTGGTAATGATATCTCATCAGCGACTCTCATGATACAGCTAGTAAGATTGGGGAACAATTAGGCTGATATGTTCGGTGGAATAAAAGCTCCTTTAAACAAAGTAAAGATTTTAAAAAATCTGTTAAAAAGACTCGCGTACCAGTAGTTTTTAAAATAGCTTGATATTTCATTGACCGCTTGTTAAGACCGCGTCATTCGTAAAATCCTCGCCAAACTTGCTCTCAATGTAGATACAAGAAAAATATATATTAATATTATAAAGCTGAAGTGTTTGTTTGCTTGATCGCGCTAACCTCAGGAACTACTGATTTGATTTGAAAAATTATTTCAACGACAGATAGCTCATTTATGGTGGAAGACTATAGGCATCACGCTTATACCAATATATAGACCATATAAAACTGAAATTGTTAATTACAAGATTTTTTCACATTAAACATCAAGAATTAAATTTAAGATATTAATAACTAAAGAGTCTATATCAACAATTATTTTAAATTATCACGGGATCCGATGACAGTAACTTATAGGACTATTTTTTACGGAACGTATATCGGTTATGGAGCGTAAGAATATTTTAGAGATGCATAATATAAATAAATACCCTAATAATTAAATAAATGTATACAAAAACTACTCGCTACACTATAATAATTGAAAAGGTACACTAAACTTGTAATGCAGCATGCTTATTAAGCCACATAGTAGACATCTCAGTTGCGTAGAGTCAACAGCAAGTCGTGATCACCGACACAATAAGAACGAAGGAAATTGAAAAAATAATATATACTACGGAAGCACGAAGCATTGAGCTTCAAATTATCCAGTCAATAATACCACAAATAACATAGATGTAACAACATTAACAAAGTGAAATCGAGACAGGTCGGGCTGGGTCGCGTTTGTTTGTTTTCGGCGTCGAGTCGCCGGCGGCGACATCTGTCACCGGCGGACGCCTCATTAGTATTGTTGCTCAGGCTTACGACAGCTCGTATGGAATCCTGTTTCCATAAAATCAACTGCCGGGTTCGTGACTGGTGCAGACTTGCAATTTCTTTACGTAACATACTTACATACTTATTTTGATATAGAACTTCTGTCTCCACACAGGGATATTTTAGGAAATTATGATTTTTTTTTTTCGAACTGACTACGTTATTGACCTAGCAAGGTCTTAACAGCTTCACCAAACTACTAAGGCGAGCGCTTAAGGCACTCAGCCGATTTTATTTGGACAACTAACTCAAGAGTGCACGGCACACCTCAGCTTGGCAGTTGCCTGTTACATGCAAACTCGCGACCTATCTTAGCTAACCTAGCTAACTATTCATATATGTTTGAGTTGTTCGACTCTCCGGATGTACCACGGGGCACCGGTCACTTTACGTAAAAACGATTTTGGAGAACCTACAGCTTATGAAAGTTATCTTTGGACATATGCGCGAAAACGGGGCAGCTTATATGTCGTCACGGGACGGATACACGTCTTATACAAAGTGAGCTTGTGTCTGAGGGACATCTTACTCTTATGACAAAGCAACGGATGGAGGCGACCCAAGACCATAGCGGCTTTGTTTCGTACTCTGTCTATATGTGAATTGAACTTTAAATATTTATCTAATGTAATACTTGACCTCTTCGACCCAAGGGATATCGGTTCCGTATAGCCTGATGGGCTGAAAATTATTAGCGCGTTTCGTGGGATCGAAGAGTATTGCGGCACTCTTATCAGGATTAACTTCTATGCGCCATCGACGAAACCATTCACCGAGTGTGCGAACGGCCTTTTCGATGCGCTTCATAAGAAAGTCCGACCGCCAGCCGGAAGTGTAAATAACTGTATCGTCAGCATACCAACCTACCTCGACCCCCAGAGACCGAGGTAGGTCACTGATGAACAGATTGAAAAGCGAAGGCGCGAGTATGGAGCCCTGTGGCACACCTGAGCGTATTGGGTGGGGCGGGGATAGTCCCCCATCCACTCTAAAGCGGAAAGTCCTATCAGTGAGATAATCGCGGATAATATGTATTAAGTGATCGAGTACGTGAAACGGTGTACTTGATTCGTGCAAGAATGTTCGGCGCGAAATCCGAACTGCTCAGGTGGTATTAATTTTAAATCTGTAATCGTGACCTGGAGACGGTGCAGAAGGAGCCGCTCGTATAATGTACCTAATGTGTCTAACAGGCTAATCGGGCGATAACTATGGGGAAGCGTAGCTTCTTTGCCGGGCTTGTATGTGCATATCACTACGGCCTTCTTCCAGACGGCTGGAAAGTGGCCCTGGGACATGGCCGCATTGAAGATGCAGACCAATAAAGCTATAATGCGATCAGGAAGGAGCCTCAGTACTTCGTTCCTGATCCCATCGCGACCTGGGGACTTCCTAAGCTTTAGACACTTGATGGCATTCGATACTTCATCAAAAGTGATAGGAGTTAGCGTATCCGCCGGCGGGGACGCGAGCGCGCGCTCTACCGAGACCACTATCGATCCAATATGTGTAGGGTCAGTGTTTACTGTGTTCGTGAACATTGTTCCTCTAAACTCGCGGCGAGACACTCCACCTTGTCTATACTATCGAACGCGGGAGGTAGCCCGGGGCCTCTATCGAGAGGGGGCATCGCAATAGTCTCGTGTGACTTAAATGTTCGCGCGAGTTTCCAGTACGCCAGGTGGGATGGCCGGATGTCCTCCAGAAGACTGTCCCACCTGTCGGCCCGGATCTGAGAGATTCGATTTTTAACTAACTTTCGTAGTGAGCATAAACGATCGCGATTGTCTGCGGACGGGTAAGTGTCATGAGCTCGAGTCGCGGCGTTCTTTTCCGTAATCAATGCCTTCACGTCGTCCGGGAGTATAAAGCGGCGATCGTTCACCGCTTGGACCTATTTCGAGGTCTCCCTGAAGGCGGTCTGGAGGTAATCGACCAGGGAATCGATAGCCAGGTCCGTATCGGCTTTCGACACCAACACGTCCGGAATCCTGTCTAAACTTTGAGAGGTAGGATTATCTTTGAAATAACGCGCGAGTTTTGCGTAATCTGCCACCTTAACCGACGGAGGGGTGGCATCCGAGCTCGAACCTAACAGTAGCATAACGGGACGGTGATCTGAGTTAAGTTCGTGTACGACTTGTATGAGTCGTACCCGAAGCGTGACATTTTTAAAGAGAGCTGTGTCTAACACTGTCGGACGACAGTTATCTTGAAAGTGAGTGGGTTCCATAGGGGCTATGACGTCAAAAGGTAGATCGTCGCCTAGTCTGTCCAATATTTTGCCGTTACGAGAAGTAGTTGGACTGTTCCAGATGACGTTCCCGCTGTTGAGGTCCCCTGCTATTATAAGGGAGTCTCCTAATTCGAACTACGCTTCTAAGTCGGATTTTAATAATTCTTTAGTCGGCGGGAGATACGCGGACACTATTATAATGGTCGGATGACCGGTCATGCCTAGTCTACACACTGACACTTCCATATTGGTTAGAGCGGGTGGATCTATCGGCATGCAGTATAACGAGCGTTTGAAGTAGATTAAGGTGCCACCCCCTCGGATGACACGATTATTTCGAATTCTATTATAATTCGCGATTCGCGGGCTACGCATTTTCGGTTTTAATAATGTTTTCTGTACGAGGAAAACATCTATTTGTTTGTCGCGCAAGAAGGCAGCTACTAGATCACGCTGTGTTGAGAGATTCCTAGCATTAAAAAATGAAAGAGATACATCGCGCAGTTTAACCCTATTCATTGCCGCGAACATTGTTAAACCGATTTGTAATAAATAGCACGGGCGAGTTCGTTCATTGTCCTAGCAAGAGCCGGAAAACGCGCGAACGCTCTGAGTATATCCTGACTTTTCTTCGTCACGAGAAGCTCGGCAAAAGGTAAGACGTCTACTACATCGTGCACGACCATTAACTGGCTAATCAAGTCAACGCCGTCGAAAGAAAAGGTGCTGAGGCGGTCGTATTGAATAGGCTTCGCCTGCGGAGGCTGAGCCTGAGGTTTCGGAGCTTGGGGCTGAGGTTTGGGAGCCCATGAGGACAGAGGGGCCCGCACGGGTTGCGGCACGCGCGGCACAGAGAGAGGCGCACGCGGAGTGAGCGCGGGCACTGTCGGGGTGTGGTAGGCACCCGGCAGGCCGGGGAAGGCCTCCACGGACATGAGTGGCGGAGGTGGAGTGCGGGTGGCGGTGACAGGCGCTCTGGCCGCCTGTCTCGCTTGGCGAGCGCGTTGCGTGCGCGGGGCGCGGGGACAGCCGCGGTAATTCGCGGGATGATCCGTGTTCCACAACACGCAGCTAGGAGGTTCAGGAATGCCGGGCGTGCGCTCGCACTGCTTCGTGGGGTGGTCTCCTAGGCACTTGACGCACCTAGGGCGGAGATAGCAGTTCCGCGTCGAGTAACCATAACTCTGACAGTTATGACACTGCGACGGGGTGTGAGTTTTCCTGGGGGGCTCAACGGTGATACCGGTGAGGCCACATACAGAGGTCAGGCTAAAGATAGCCTTTCCTTCCTGGGAGCGGTCTAGGATAACCAGAACCATGTTATAAGACGCTCGGGTACGCGGGTGATACATCCTGTGCACCTCACGGATTAGGAAGTTGTGCTCCTTCAAGGAGGCAGAGATTTCGTCGGTCGAAAGTTCTACCGGAATACGTCTGAGGACTACGCGAAGGAGGCGCTCTTCCTCGAGAGCAAACGTAAAATACGCGTAATAGCCCTCCCTGAGAAAGGTGGTCAGCTTGCGGTGATCAGTGGAGGTAGGAACTTTCACTTGAATACCCGCGGAGGTGTATTGAATTTTTAAATCGTTCATTTTAGTGAAAATCTTTAACCATGAAGCCTTGTCTTGGATTGTAACAGGGGGCGGTGGGCGGTGCTTCCTAGCCGTGGCTACGGAAATCGTAGCGTCGGCTTGAGTAAGATCGATGGGGCGGGGCTTGTGATTAGCTGACGCAGGCACAGGCATTCGGGCGCTATCTCTATTGATATTTTTCTGAACCGGGTGTATGGAACTCAACTCAGAATCGGAGACTTGGGACGTGGAGGCAGTGGGGTTCGAATTTTTCCCTTTACGCGTAACGACTTCGAATTTATCATTTTCAGAATTCACGGCGGGTAAGACTACAGACGTGGTGGGGGGCGGCTACAGATGCGGCGGGTACGACTGTATCGAGCTCCATATAAGCTCCGGATTCTGAGTTGGAACTCGTGATGGGGGCGGTGGCGGGAGTTCTATCATCGTGTCTTTCCGGAGACTGATACGAATCTAGCAAATCAAAGGAATTCGCGGTTGGGATACGAGACGCATATTCTAATTCAATTTGAGAATCTTCTAATAGATGTGGGGCATGGGTTGCAACTTTTTGTAAAATTTTTTCCAGCCAGTTTAGACGATCTAACATCGACTGATTTTGACTAGCCATTGCGTGGCATGGGTGGGGAGAGCACGCGGACGGATTAAATTAACCTCCCTGCCTGATGGGCAGGGGGGCACGCCAGAAAGAAGCTACGGGACTATGAAAAGGTTTTTTGTTCGCACTGAGAAGTGCCGTTTAAAAATTTTTTTAATTAGTAACGATGGGTCACTAAACATTGTAGCTCGAGTACAGTAGCGACGGGGATGACTCACTCTGCAACAACAACAACAACGCACACATCTGGCACGCAGGTGCTACGCGGCAAAAGTCGGGTACGCCGGCTATCTACGTCGATTTTGATGCTATGTACACGTTGAACACGGCGTGCACTAATAATATAAATAAAATGCTCTGAAAGGAACGACCAACGATTGAAATTCTCGATTTAAATGTCGAAACGAAGCTCTGGATATGTGACGAATTACACGAGATACACACGTCCAACACGATACGATGCGCTGGATGACGTTGTACTATTCGCTATATATGGTGCGCACTGGAAAGTGCGGTTTTTAAAACACTCGAAAACAGCACTCGCAAATCACAGTAATACTACGTATTACACTGGAATACACTGTATCACTATACTCGCGAGAATCGAAATATTGTTCCTTGCGCACGTACACAACCGTTCCCGGCCGCGTCATAATCGGAACTCTCAGGAAATTATGGATTTTAGTCCACGAAGAGCGCAGTAGTTTTAACAGTCACCGTGTTAAAGCTGTCATTTCGAATATCATAAAGAAGAATTATTGGTGTGATAAAAAAAATCTCGTAACCGAAATGTTTAAATATTGATTAATTTGATTATTGTTGGTTAGTAGTAATGAAAAATTACGACAAAAATGTAAGAGTCAAATAATTATATATCAAATAACATATTATTTTGAAAGAAAATACTTTCTATACAATTCCCTCCTACTATCTTTAACTAACAACTGACGTTATATGTTAATACATACATGTTACTGGAAAATGGAGTTATGTATATTTATTTCATATTTTTTTATTCCTTTTTTTATTTAATACTTTATATTACAACTAGCTGGTCCAGCGGACATTGTACCGCCCTGATAAATAAAAAAAATCATAGAATCAGATCGCTTTGCCACCTACCGGGAACAATTGTGAATTTAAACCATTCTCGAATCCACTGAAACACACACAAAAATATTCATCAAAATCGGTCCATTTAGGAGGGGTTCAATCGTATACACACAGACAGAACAACTAGCTATATTAGAAATTAAGATACAAATTTACATAAAACGCTTAAAGTAATTAAGTATTTAAGTTGATAAACATTGATATTGTATCCGTATAAATAGCTTTCGAATTGTACGTCACCATTTTTTTAAAGATATAATGAGTATAGTGAGTTATCCTTAAAAGATAGATATATGCCATCACAGACTTCTTTGTAGATCTATAAAAGAGGAATACCCCATACGTTGTTTTGTTATACATATCTTAAACGGACTAGGCAGAGTTTTCGATTAAAACTCCCAGACGGCTTGACTTTTTCCGAAATTTGCAACGATTATTGTTTTATTTCAACCTATTTATACAATACCTGGATAAACCTTGATTTTTGAGTTTATCGCGAACAGGCAGACAGTGTAGTGATATGTAATAAAATTATGTGAACCAAGCTTAACACTCTACAATAAAGTCTCTGCGGTAGAGTGACCGAACAAAACTTTTATAGTGCATGGAATAAAAGCAAAAAGTGTGAACTGGGAACGAAAACAGCCGCGCGACCGCACCACGTCGCACCGCACCGCGTCAGTTAACTTCCCGAAAATGACATGTTCGTTGCGGTTATAGAAAAACCATTGAAAGTCTTTCATTTAAAAAACCATTTATACCGAAGTCTTCTAAGTTAACGAGCTTTGAAAGTAAAACTGGGAAACTTTAAATGAGTTCTTTGTCTCATCGCTAATCTCTCACAAGTAGGTAATTAATTTATTTTATGTCAATAAGTTTACATCAAAGGGAATTTCAAAGAGATTTTAGAAATGCTATTATGAAAATATTTCCATATTGCGTCTATCTGTACATAAAAGTTTATGATATGAATATTGTTAAAGTGTATATTGTTCGTCCGATCTAATCTTCGAAAATTGATAAACTGATTCTAAGAAGACATTTTGTGGCAGATATGTTTTTAGAGTACAATCTAATTAGTAATGTCTAATTACGCTTTTCCGAAGATGTGTCGGTATAAAATAGAATCATGATCATTATCAATCTGTAAAAACCCGCTCTAGTGTCAGAGGCCTCTGCTCGAAGGAAAGTATTGGCATACCCACTAGACCCCCACCCACGACGTATTGGTGATTTCAAGCTTCGAGAAATCCACAGTGCAACCGAATGTCGTTGCGTAATATATATTCCTTTATATTTTAGAAGTTTTAGCGTTTCACCTCAATCTCACCTGGCTCAGAAGAGCTGGCTCTGAAGTCTATCTGCCGGAGCATACCAACAGGTATTTGACAACAGATTTTCAATTTGGGGATGGTAGCTAGCCACGCGGACTTACAGAAGCAACGCTGAAGCTATTATTGGTTTCAGCATGAATGGGTCAGTTCACCCGGGGTAGTGCCAGCCGACCCACAGAAAACCGACGTGAAGTAACAATGCTTGCATTGTTACGTTTCGTTCGGTCAGTGAGAGCGCCGGAGACTCACCTACCTTCCCCTCCTCTCTCCTCTCCCCTCTCCCCCTTTCCCCATTCCTCCCAAACACAGACTGGCAACGCTCTTGCGACCCCCTGGTGTTGCTAATGTCAATGAACGGCGGTGTTCACTTAACATCTGGTCGTTTGCCTCCAATAATATAGGAAAAGCCTCAATACCAAGCAATATTAGATGCCCTTAAACCTCGAATAATCTTACTGTTAGTTCCAGAAATCATTGCGTATAAACAAACAGTTGAACTTATTATTCATGATATTTAAAAATACGAAATTAAAATAAGATTGATTTTTAAATATATTCCTCGTATCTTATCATATAAATAAAATTACTTCCTGTATAGTATTGAATAATACGAAGCCAAACAGAGTGGGCGGGAGTGCATACAAAATGTACACGCACTTTACGCATTCATTATATAAACAAGTCTTTGAACGCGTCCCTCTGTACTTTGTAATACTATTTCATAATGCTCCGTAATCTAAAAATGTAAATTAAAAATATATAAGTCGTCTTAATAAGATCTCATAACCAAAGGTTATCGACCTTTTAATAACATATACACAGAACGTGTTTATTTACTCGGTCATTCCACAGAAATCGCAATTATCTGATAAGAATTACTTTTAGGTTGAAAATTTGTTTTCGTTTTTCAGTTATTATTTTCGTTATTAATTAAATTCTTTTTCAAATGCTATATAATAAGTCGTAGTGGTCGAGTTTACTGATTGAAGTTGATGAAATGTTGGCAAATTTGAAACTTGGCATAAACCAACAACATTTTCGGAATTTTATACTTTCAATTCTTAACACTATCGGTTGACAATACAGATGAACATCATGAGGAATCTTGACTCCGATGTTCTTCTATAAAAAGCAGAAACATTTGTCAGCAATGATTTAAATGCAAGTCAGAGAGTCGTGGCAATTTGAAGTCCGTTAAATGTCTTGAGATTAATGATCACATACTTAGCAAAATTATCAAACAATATGATAGCACGCTCCTTCTCCATCAAACCTAAAAAGATCGAGTGGAGATATACGAAGATTTTAATTTTTTTTAGTACCATCATATGTAGGAGGAATAACACATTCTACGAACTTATAAGAGTTTGAAATCGTCAATACATCGTATACTAACGTGGCGAGTATGACCGTAGTCCCTTGAGATGAAGATATTGACCCAGCAGCGGGATTCCACAAGCAGACGTTATGATTAGGACAACCTAATTAATATTACAGATGCGAAACTGACTGACAGGACCGATCGTAATTAAATTTTGCACACCCGTTGTGAAGGTTACAGAGAAGCTTCTTCTCTAGTACATTCCATCCAGAAAAAAGTACCATATCCGAACGATAGCTCAGTTACATTAACCCTTAAATGCATGATTTTTTATTTAATTATGAAATAAATATTTCAGTATAGGTTTTGAGTCACAGATAAACGGAAAAATAATTTAAATAATTTTAGTTTCAATAAAAACAATATTTTTGTAAAAAAATGTATTGTAGCCATTTGGCTACACTATGCATCTAGGTAGGTGATGAAAAATCTTATTCATACATAAATAAGAGTTATTTATGTATGAAATGCAGCAAAACAGTTTCGTTCTTTGGTGTGGCAAGGGGCCACCTGAAACTTGGGGCATTCCGTCCGTGTAAACCCCTTGCACTCCAGCAACTTGCACCTATTTTTGGTATCACACCGTTTCTCATTATGGTCACCTTCACAATGCTTATGTCAAATTACCCGCCAATTTTATTTTCTGAAGACCTTACACGTTATTTTTTTTCATTATGATATTAGCTATGATATAAAAATACGTTCTGAAACACTTGTCACAGCTGTCACTTTATAAAATGACAAAAATTGGTTTGTACACTTTTGGCAACAATATGCATTTAAGGGTTAAAGCTCGCGAAGCCGCAAATAAAAAGTAGTATAAAATAATAACTTCCGATAAACATTGTTTTATTTTCCTATTTATAATTAGTCACAATTTTAAATGATTTCCGCAATTGATAAATAAATTCGGTGATACTTTTTTATAGAGTGG
>JACEII010000015.1:2203445-2251325 GCA_014332785.1 Antheraea mylitta
GGAGTTAGTTATAGTCAGCATTTTGTTTCTTTGTATTTGTTGTTTGTATTTCTTTGTATTAAAACGTTCAATGTATTAAATACATTTTTCTATCGTTAGTGTCGTTTTTTCTACCAACGTAGAATAAGGCGAAAGATAAAAAAATTTAAAAGATTTTTATCTTGTTACGCCAAAGAAGTATAACTTCTAACGCTACACGCACACCTAACTATAAGTACACACACATTTCATTTTGTTTTGGCTGACCTTTTGCAATTTTTAATGACCAACAAAGCAAGCGACAAACAATGTCAGATATGTATAGAGCTTATACATATAAATCTACGTCTACTTATTAATATGCTTTTCCATATGAGCTAAGTAGTAATGACTAGATTTAACAGAAGTAGGTATAATTTGAAATCAAATATGTACCTAATATATCTCGTTACGCCTGTGCATTTACCGTCAGATGCTTCACTTGCCTGCATATTTTATTTTCACTAACAACTACGCATTATCGTTTTATAAGAACAAAAATGTATAAGCATATATATAATATGCAGCCATAAGGACTGCCGACAGAAGCGAAAACTAAAAAAAGTGGAATAACTGTGCTCTTTCTTGATGTTCTGAATAAAGTATAGTCTGAATTATTTAAATTTTATAAATTATAAATTGAAATTATTAACATTAATGTGGTTTTTACATCTATTGTCACTCCGAACAATAACTATATATAACAATAACAATAACTATATCTATATGTATATATTATACTTTTTTAAACAGTTTATTGATTAATCAGACAAAAAATGAGCTGCACAAGTTGAATGCGAAATATTAATACTACATATACAAAGGCTCCTATACTACGCGTCGCTAATCTGGTTCAAGTGTAATACGTCACGAACATATCGACGTCATCGGTGGCGCGAACCTTCCCCTACTAAAAATCACTCAAGACGTCTAAAGAACTTTTGATTTCAAAAATAAAATAACCTACGAAACAACGAAATCATTTTCACCAGAACGAATCGCAAGCAAAAGCTAATCTATACTAATATTATAAAGAGGTAGAGTTTGTGGGTTTGTGAGTTTGTGAAGTTGTGACGTTGTAGGGGGAAATCTCGGGAACTACTGGTCCGATTTGAAAAATTCTTTCAATGTTATATAGCTCATTTATCGAGGATGGTTATAGGCTATATATGAGCACGCTAAGGCCAATAGGAGCGGAGCACCAATGAATTTTTTTTTTTATCGGGGTTTTTTTCTCTTCAGAGCTTCCACTTCTTGTTAGTTAGCCCAAAGTAACTATTCCACTCGAACGAAGTCGTGGTCAGAAGCTAGTATGAAATAAAACGATTACATAAAAAACCGTTTAGTAGTGATGTTAATAAATATGGTGAAATAAAAGTTGTTTACATTTATGGTTAGTAATGAGACAGAAGTAGTAATAGACAGCATCATAAAACAGGTGGCATTGCGACCCAACACTATCGGATCACATCCGACCTCGGAGCCGGCCGGGCTTCCCGTCTCCAGTTACACTGACCGCTATGAGTCACGTGTCAAACGGGAGTCACCCTCGCTCGTACATTGACCAGTTTAATTAATTCGGAGGAACTGTCGAAACTGCACAGAGCAGTTCTATTGCTCTTTCATGTTCCATATATTATGTACATAGTGAAAAAAAAGACTCAAAGGATAATATAACTTAGTAACAGTTAGTTCGAGTTTCCTGATCGATTTACCGATATCTTGACAATTCTCATACTCATGAATGGATTTTTTTTAATAGTAGCACGGCAAAGTGACTGCACTGTGCCCGATGGTAAGCACAGTGCAATCCAAGAACAACGGCGACTGTCGAGAGATACGTCATTCTTCGTCGGTCGTCGCTGTCATGCCGGCCTGCGTAAATGCCTCTTCAAGTTACGCTTGAAGAACCCCATATTATAGGAAGGAGGGAACACACTAGCCGGGAGATTGTTCCACAGCTTCACGGTACGGCAAAGATAGGATGTTGCGAACTTTTTAGTTCATGCCCAGATAGGGTTTACCGTAAAACTGTGGCTCCGTAGACCAGAGCGCGTGGTTCGGTTGTGAAAAGAAAAGGAAGGGATTAAATTGAACAACTCTGCAGAACACTCGCCATGATACAGACGGTACAACACGCTCAGTGAGGCAATATCCCTGCGCAGTTGAAGCGGCTCTATAAACTCTGTAATGTCTGCATCATTAACAATGCGGACAGCCCGTCTCTGCAACCTGGATTTGCCCTTGTTATAATGTAGTCCGATGAAGTTGTTAAGACCTTGCTAGGTCAATAGCGTAGCCATTCCAAAAAAAGTCCCTTGTTATAAATATACAATAGCATTCAAAATACTTCTTTTCAACGTAAGTGCTGAGAAGGGAATAATGAACATTACAAACACTATAATTTGTTGGATGATTGTATTTGCCTATAAAAACTTAGAGCCTACCTAAATTTCTTTTAATATTTTGGATAATCTAGTTATACTTGGACCCGGTAGGTAGCGCTTTGATCGAAATCTAGATGTTTTTTCTAATTTTCCAACCAAGCAGATTAATTTATTTTTCTCATATAATCTGTAGTGGTAGAGCCACGCTAAAGCTATTACTGGTTTCAGCATAAATGGGTCGGCTTGACCGGGGTAGTACCACCCTCTCACAGAAAACCAGCGTGAAGTAACAGTGCTTGCATTGTTGCGTTTAGTTCGGTTAGTGAGAGCGTCTGAGGTCCACCTCCACTTCCCTCTCTTCTGCCCATTCCACTCCTCCTCTATCCCTTCCCCCCAAAAGCTGTCTGACAACGCACTTACAACCTCCCCTGGTGTTGCTAGTGTCTATGGGCGGCGAAGATCAATTAACATCAAGTGACCCACCTGTTCGTTTGCCTTCTATGATGTATTAAAAAAACGCGACTTAACAGTATTTTCTTTTCTAAATCCATTCGTGGTCAAGTGTGAAATTCAGTATTCAATGGCTAAGTTAAATGGCAATACCAGAACGACACAGGAAAAATGTTTAGCACAATGATAATTATCATTCCTCGAAGTCGTTGTCAGGAATGGTCGACTCGAATACATTTAGTATCGTCTTTGCATTATAATTATAACTTAACGTGAATGGAGATATACGATTATTAACTTCCAAGAAATACACAATAACATTACATTGTAACTACTTATCTGTGCAATTGTTTTGCGTAAATCTTGAAATAAATTGTCATTTTCAATTAAAATAACCCGTTTATGTATACGAGTTTAGATATGTACTCGGATATAGAAAAAAAATATTTTCTTCAACAATAATCTAATAGTAAACTTTTGTACATAACAGGTCTAACCTAGGTCTCACATATGTCTAACCTAACCAATAACCTTTGAATTTAATAAGAGTATTTATTTAAACAATAAATATTGTTACAAATATACCACGAAACGGCAGGTAATCAAAACAAAATTCAACGAAAGTTAAAAGCAACATGTAGTATAGAATATATAATATAGAATAGTAGTGTAGAAATAAATAAAAAAATATTACCAAACGAAATAGCTCGTAGGATATAATTAGAAGCAGGTTCACAGACAAATAACCCGCGATTTAATTAAAACTAATAGTTTGTAACGTAAACTTGAAGGGTGAAACTTAACGTTTTGGGTCGGAAATGAAATTAAGGAGACATTTTACGTAAAACAGAAATGGGACGGACCGTTCTCTCGCTCCCAAATGAATTCATTAACGTGAGATAAGACATTAATGCTAATTATTCGAGTAGCACCCGTTGTACGTATTATATTATCTGTTTGCGACAGTGTTGCCAGATATTTGCGTTTATCACATTGAATTTAATATATTTTGTTAGATTAGAATCTAAAACAAAATGTAAAAAATACAGTGACCAATAAAATCATCTCAAGTGTTAATTCCATTTACGTATCTACTTTTCTCTCGTACTTAAGTCGCTAAAAGTCATTAAAGTTACAAATAACTTTTAATAGAGTAAACCAATTTCAATGAAATCAAAATTAAATGTTACTCAAGGATATGCTTCATGATTTTCTTGGTGAGGTTTGATCGTGAACGCAGTACTTTAATAGTGATGCGTGTTCAAACAAACAAAGTGACCGATAGACAAACAGACAGACATTTCTAGAAATGATTGAACTTTATTTTATTACTTATTCCAAGAAACTTTCAACAATTTTTTTCGCAAAAATCTAAAAAGTACAGACTCGTTCGATTTAAATTCTTGTTATATGTATAGATGAGGCCATGACAGTATTTCGGAGCAATGCCCTAAAACAAGCTGATAAGGTATAATAATATAATCTAAAGACAAACACCGAGAGAGTAACAATCTATCGCCGATCGTCTGCATAAATGTACGATTGTGATTAAAGGATCCTATAAAATGAGATACTATGTGAAAATTCATAATTCTAACAACCTACTTCATACAACATTTCAATAATTACTAACAGATAATTACGCTTTAAACGGTTCCAAGGAGATTAGTATTCTGACCTAAAATCTAAGCAACGTAATTTAGTATCATATATTTCCATTTCATACAGCTTATTCACCAAATAACGTAAAACTGTGTTACCTCGTAATATGACATTTATTTTTATAATTCATACTACAAACTTATAGCTCGGTGAAACTGTTAAGACCTTGCTAGATCAATAGCGTAGTCAATTCGAAAAAAAAAGATATACCACAACCTTCACTAATCGGTTACTGGATTCTATTTAAAAATATGTACACAATGAAATTTATTATAGTAAAATATCAGACATATATAAATTTTAAAAACAAATCTGTGGAATTTTTTATTTTTATGATTTCTTCTAGTGTTGTTAAAATACCTTAAAATACATTTGAGTTATTAACTACCTGAATGACCGAGTGAATTATATCAAAAATATGTAACTCATACCATAAGATCTAGCAACACTGATACGAAGACCCATAAATTAGCTCTGGACTCTTTCCCGGGTTATCAACAAGGTTCAAAACTGTATACCTATACGATGAACTAACTACATAGGTAGTATTGATTAAATAAAGGTTAATTTGTTCTTGTTTGTTTTGTATATTGTATATGTGGAATTACAAGCGGTCACGAACTAGATAACTTCGTGTACTTTGGATTGTTTACTTTAGAAAATTATGATCTTATTGCCGAGACCGATCGAGTAATAAATTAATAGAAATCACCAGACTTAATACACGAATCGTTTTAAATAGAACTTCAACTAATAAATAAATACACATGTGGATAATATATTGATACAATTCTTGGATTTATCCTATTTATCACTTTAGTGCAAGCTTAAAATTAGTAATGGGCTTTAATGGGAACAACGTTAAGAAATATATAAGTTAAATGTAGTCCGGTGAAGCTGTTAAGACCTTGCTGGGTCAATAGCGTAGACATTTCGAAAAAAAAAAAAAGTATAAGTTAAATTGCTAAAGACCAACTGCTTGTATGTCAAATTTTTTATCTAATGTCATTTTTTTTAATCTTAAACTATTATCTCATCTATTACAAGACACTTATGTAACCAAAAATTGTAACATGCTACAGACTACAGAGAGTAGCGTAGCCATTTCAAGTAGAGTTTTCGGAACATATATATGCTTGGCAAATGATCTTCAACTTATATGTAGTATAGCTAACCATCCTAAAAAGCCGTGCACTCTTGAGCTAGTTGTCAAATCAAATCAGCTGAATGCCTTAAGCGCTTGCCTTAGTAGTCCGGTGAAGCTGTACCTTGCTAGATAAATAGCGTAGCCAGTTCGAAAAAAAATTCCAACCTACGTTAGTCGACATTATTGCTTCAAAGTTGCAACTCAAAATTTCTAAAACATCATTAACATATATAATGAAAAAAATACAATTGAATGACTTGAAACCTTCTTCTTATATTAGAGCGTCCCTTAATGGCATAGCTTACAACGTATTAAATGCAACTTCCGATTCTTCAACACAAACATTTCGAGTAATGGCGGCTAATTCTCTAACGTGTTCCAGGAGCCCTCTCAACGAAAGAAGGCGACAAGTGTTACAGAGATAAAAAGTGGAACAATAGTTACCACCCTTGTTGATAATAACACTTTTCACCTAACTAAAAGTTTGTCAAAACGTATAAACAAAGGAGATCCAGGCCCACAGTACCTGCCTGCAGGTAGACGCGGCTGCAACAATAACATTCCGACCATAAGAAATGAATCAAAATTCTACACTGTACACAGCCCCGATGACTAACTCAGACCTTTCTGATAAATTACAATAATAATGACCATCTCTATTATTGTTATTAGAGAATGATTTCATTAGGATGCATGCGTACGCGCACCCCCGCGTGCAGGTGCCATGATATAGTTCCGTTAACTGCCAAACGAGTGATAAGTGGTTCCCGGTTTGCAGGAATCAAAAAAAATAATTGCCCCTATTAAATTTATAATATGGGAATACATATCGCGATCAAAAGATCTGAGTTTTTACAGTGAATTCTTTGACTTTTTTTTATGGAAGAGCATAAACTTTGTCATTTTTTCCTTTACGTTATTGTCATTTATATTCCATGGCTAGATTATATATTTTATAAAAACTACTAGAAAACTTTCTGAATCATTGTATCATTAACTAATTAAACATGTCTATTTCTATTATAAACATGTTTATACAAATGTTAAAAGCGATAAACAAGTGAGTGTTGCTCCGGGCGAAACCCTACGCTGCGTCGCGGGACGAGAGGGTCGGTCGGCCCAACTAAAATTAACGAGTGGACCCCTAAATGTCATTTATGGACAGGTCGGACGTGTTTATTGGAGTGAACCAACAAGTCCCCACTAAAACGACTGGTTCCATTATTTGTACGCGGCACGGTGCACGGCGACCTCCCGCGCCGGCGGGAACAATGAAAGTGAGAGATGGCAGGAATGCAAGCCCGGGGAGGGCAGGTGCGAGGTGTGAGGGGCGAGAGGCAGACGCCCGTTCCCGGTTCCCAGGCGAGGAATGCTAGCACGAGCAACAAAGCCTACCCGCCATCGTTCCCTCCGCGCGCCGTACCTCCCCTAGCGGTTCCAGACACGTAATTTTTCGTGACTTTCCCCTAAGTAGCTTTTTACCTTACGTTCGATATTAAAAAATCGAGGTATGCTCTTATCATTATATCGTAAAATAAATTATCTCTCGACTTACGTGATCGGCAAAATTTTGTTCCCGATGTAATAATGTACCGAATACATTTGGTTTAGTAGACTTATTATGAAGGGATGGTAAATGACATAGAACAAGTCGCACTGTATGCGATACTAACGCTATGAATGAGACAAATATTTGCAATGAGTGTATGCTAACAATAAAAAACTTATCCTGAGAAAAAATCTCTTTTCTAAATAAATATTGAACAAAACGTTACAGTAACTTAAGTAATTTACATATAAATAGACAGAGGGAAAACTGTTAAGAACATTTTTCGTCTTTATTTCTCAACTGTTTTTTTTTTGGGAAAAGTTCGTGTGATCTTAATATTGAATACTGAAAAATTAATTAATTTTTGCACAAAACAAGCGACGGCCCAAGCCGAGGTGTACCGTACACCCTTGAGTTAGTCGCCCAAACAAACAAAATCGGCTGAATGCCTTCAGCGCTCGCCTCAATAGTTCGGTGAAGCTGTAAAGACCTATCCAGGCCAACAGCGTAATCAGTTCGAGATAAAAAAAGTCTACCGTCGTGTGGACTTCATGCTAAAATTACTAGAAAGATTTCGATCAATATTTTTGTTTTACTACCTAGACACTTGATTCTTATTTATACAAAAATCGCTATATGTTCATTTAATATAATGTTATTAAAGTCACAAGGAATTAGATTTTTATAAGCAGTACAAACGATTAAAGAATTTTTTTTTCTGTGTATAAAATATATTGTGAAAATAATAAAGAACACAGACAAAGTCGCCTGCATTAGATAGTGCATTAATCAAAATTACGTACAACCGAACATACTGATCTCCTCCTTTTTGAAGTAGGTTAAAAATGAGGTCATAAGAAAATAGACTTGAGACACAATTGCTATATAACTCCGTATACCGAAAATAAAAAAAACGAGACGTGTCCAAATTATTTATCAGCCACAATCTTAGAATAATATGGTATAAGTGTTATTGTCTCATACCAACTCATAGATGCAATCCGCTCAAGACGGATTCACACACATTCGTTATTATTTGTTGCTTTTATTATTAGTTATATTAGTTACCTTCAATTTTGAAACTTGAGTTATATTTAAATAGATACTGATTCAGATCTACAGATCTTCAGTACAGATGCAGAAATTCATATTATAGATAGGATGAAAACCTCATTAAAAAAGTCTTAGATGGCAACTTCCATATTTAGATATGGATACGTAATACGAATGGCGAAGAGTGTCTAGTGTAGTTTGTTATTACAACTGCAACTCGAGAAGGTGTATTAAACTATTAAAACAGTCATGAGATATGGAACTGAGTCCTGAACTACGAAAGAGACGGATGAGAAATGATTACATGTGAAAGAGATGCGGATGTTACGATGAATGTGTGCTGTAACTAGAATGGATAATATTAAGAATAAATATATTATAGGAGTTTGAAAATAGCACCAGTGATAGAAAAAAGGAAGAGTAATAGATTAGTATGATATGGACATAACACGAGAAGAGATAAAAGTCATGTAACCAGAAAAATTTTCAGTATTAAGATGAACGGGTATAGGAATTGAGGAAGACCGATAAAGTTATGGATGGATTGTGTGAAAAATTAATATGTGCATAAAAGGTTAAAATATCGAGATGAGAATTTATAGGAGTGGAAAGGGAAAACATATTGTGTCGACTCTACTTCGGTGGGATAAGATTAAGCAGATGATGCTATACGTTTGTTAGATGATTATCTATTTCTCTATATACAATATATTATAGATATAGATGAGCTTATATAAGCCATGTGTATAATTCTGTCAAACGTCAATATGTTAGAATACAATGTATTTTTCATATCCGATCTTTTAAAAACCAAGCGCATGAAAGAATTTTGCGCATTCACTTATTACATAAAAAAATGTTAGCCTAGAGAACTTGGTTAAAATCATTATATTATTTGAAAACCATAATTTACAGAATCAAGCTGAGTTGAAAGGTTTCAAAAAGAGTATTCTAGTCGATACAAAAGGTGCTCTACCGTCGTACTTATTTGTGTCGAAAAACGGCAGTGCTCAGACTTTATGACTGCAATCCTTTACAAAGCTATAAACAGGAATGACCGCTAACATCAAGTGGACAGAGTGCCTGTTTGCTATTCACAACATTAAAAAAATAGTTTTTAAGGCATCAATATTGATACAAATCTAGTATATCTATATTAATATTATAAAGAGGTAAAATTTGTGTTTGTGACGTTTGAAGGGGGTAATCTCAGAAATTACTTGTCCGATTTGAAAAATTCTTTCATGTGTTATTATATAGCTTATTTATCGAGGAAGGTTATAGGCTATATATCATCACACTAAGACTAATAAGAGCGGAGCACCAACGACGAAGAATGCTTCAAAATTGGGATATTTTTCCTCTTCTAAGCTTCCAATGCGTGTTAGCGTGAGCCCAAAGAACTAATCCACGCGGACGAAGTCGTGCGAGCAGAGGCAGAAATTTACTTAGCAAAACATATTTTTACTTTATAGGTTTTAGCGTTTGACCACAGCCTATGTGAAATGACGACGTGGTTTATGGTGGTAAACACGCCAAACCTAGAGAGAAGTGGATTTTAAGTGTGACTGCTGGAACACAACAGGAGGTGCTTGGCAACAAACGTTTAACTCGAGGGTGGTAGCTAACCGGACGGATTGGGAACAAACACTACCACCATGCTATTTGACAGGTGGTAGAGCCATGCTGAAGCTATTACTGGTTTCAGTATGAATAGGTTGGCTCGCCCGGAGTAGTACCACCCTCTCACACGAAACCGACGTAAATTAATAGTGCTTGCATTGTTGCGCTTTGTTCGGTCAGTGAAAGTGCCGGAGGCCCACCTCCCTCATTTTCCTTCCCTACTTTTTTTTCCCTCCATTCCCCTTCCCCGTCCCAACTTCCCCACTAACACAGCCTGGCAACACACTTGCGACTCCTCTGTTGTTGCTGGTGTCTCTGGACGGTGATGATCACTTAACATCAGATCACCCACCTGTTCGTTTGCCTGCTATGGTATAAAAAAAAATGTTCATCATGATGTTTTCCTTCACCGGAAGCTCAGACTCGAATAGGGTTCAAAATTACGTCCATCGACGCAGTGTCCGAACACGCGATCATATAAGCCATCATAGCATGTTTGTATATACAAAAGAAAAACATTAAATACAATTTCAAGTTATACTAATTTTAAGAGCACTCTCAAAAAACAAAAAAAAATAACAATAGTGCTGTAGGAATTAATACCAATATTCTATTATTTACAAAGAACACCATAGAATGTTAGAAATAGCACCATATAATTGTTTTAGCATACCCCCTATTATTACCACACACTAGTAAACAATTCAGTCTAGTCTATTATTTTAAAATCGCTTTGTAAATGACGTTTACAAGTATGCGTCACTAGTTTCTTGTTATTTTTTTACAGGGCCTTACTCTACCCACTAAACAATGCGAAACAATTGATTCATTTCTCATAGATTCGTTGATAAATAGAAACGTGTCATTTGCGCTACATTTATGTTGTATTCGTAGTTGAGTTATTAAATATTATTGCTCTGCAGTATATTGTACTGCTGTCAATTGTCATCCTATAATATTATATATAAAATTAGGAAAACTTTATTACCGTATAATGGACTATTGTTAGAAGAATATATTTCTATTTCATTATAATTATTGAATTGTAACTTTATTTATCAATGGTAATACTGGCAAAACTTCTACGATGCATAGTGACTATAAATAAAATTGAATTGTTCGAAATTCCAATATTTGATACATATGAGTAATACAAAAGTAAAGACCTATGAATTATTAGAAGACAATGAAGGCATATTAGAATGAAGACAAGCAATATGTGTAATTAGTAACTTGACACCTTCACTCGATTACCACAAACATACGTTCGTCGTTACTATTACGATGATTAAGATGACTTCATACTACAACCGATATTTATTATTAAAATATTGTATTGTAAAAATCTTTCAAGACAATATTATTAATGAATTATAAGAATATAAGACATGCGAACACGTACTTGAAAATTCAATTACCTTACATCCATATATGGCACATACACACTGGCATGCTCGCATAACATCAATCTGATTATCCTTGTTACTCCGGATCTAACAAAGACTTTCAAAGGCTGATTTTAAAAAAATTACGCAATTTAATACGCTGATATTATTTATGTTAGGGGGTACAAAATATAACTTCTAGGTAATATTTTTATGAACTTTTTACAGTATTTATTAAATATAACATTTATATCCAATATAGTCTTCAAGATAAGTATAATCTTAAATGGATAGTTTTTAAGATAATCTAAGTTACCAATATATGAAAGAGTGTCTTAGTTCAAATTATAACTTTAGGGAACATTTATATTCAGGGAATTCGTTCGACTCAAATGCCTACGACTATTAAGACGGTATTTTGTGTTTTGATTAAAAATAATATAACATATAACTTCTGCAATTGATATACGTGTAATTACTGTAATATTACTCACACACATCTTGTTAATAATTATAAATATTGAAAAACGCACATCACATTTTGACTTTTATTTTAAAAATTAATTTTAAAACTAAAGAATTATTTTATCTACACAATAGAAAATATTACCATAATTACCAAATGTATACCAACTTCTGTATAAAATTAATAACGAAAAGACGAATTTCAAAATTAATACTTTTTGTTCTGGTAACTACTTCATAGATAATTTATTTTTGATTACTAAGTTATGTGCACGAAGTAGGAATTTAAATGTAGTATAATATGTGTTAAAACTTACAATTAATTTCAGCAATATGTTTCAATCTGCTAATTTAAAATTCGAGCGATACTCGTGACGATTTTTACACAGAAATTGAAATGCCGAACTAAAACCATAAATGTTACCGCAATCAAAGTGTAGGATTCAGCAGTTAGATATAGAAATAAGGAAGGATTAGCAGATTAAATCAATTTCAAGTTAAATATAAATATACCAAGAACATGTTAGAGTGTTAATTCACTCAATTGTAAGGGAGCAAATATTTATACTAAAGATAAAACAAACATCAAACAGCATGCGTTCCATCAATATCATTCCACTGCGCTCTATCACGATTAAACTTTCATCCTTATAAATATAAAATGTTTATCGGAATCCGCACCTGGCTCATGGTTCTCATCAGCTGATATGTTGTGCTTCGCGAAGAACTCCTCAGAATGCGCGCAGGAGATGGTGGCTCCAGCGGCAGCCCTCACTAGAGCAACCATGCTCAATAACACCACAAAACACCTCATGTTCACAAAAGTATAATAGAAAAAAAAGTTTTTAAATTTCGAACGCGTTGGTTTTTAAAATCACTCGCGAACGCGCGCTCGTCGTTTTGACCGGTGATATAGACACATGCACCCTCATCAGTGCGCCTTCCCGGACTGGCCGCGGAATAACGCCGACAGCGGCTGTGGCCACAAATCGTACAAGTTTTAAATTAAGAACGAAAATAAAATGAATAGAACTCCGAGCTTTCCGATACATACAGGAATTCCGATTTAGCGAATCGAATTTGATTTTATTGATTTGACGTCACGCCATGAAAAATCGGTAAAAACGTGATATTTCAAGGACAGGAGATTTAAAAATGTAATTATACAAACCGACAAATCTATTATTTTATATCGTTCAAATTGTCTGTGCATGATCGAAACTTTTTTTATGAACGGATAAAAAGGTGGTATTTTTTTTTTTTTTTGTTCGATATTGAAATGAACTTATGGACTGCCGAATGAGTTCTTTGAAGTACTTTGTGGAGTTTTAAGTAGGTTTGATGTGATGGGTGTTCGTAAGCCGGTGGTTGGCGGGACGCGATGGAACGCGAGACTAGGACCGCCGCAGGGCATTGCGCGCGCATACTTATCGAGCGTTGGTCGTCACTACTCGCCTATCCCCTGTCTGATCATGAATTCAATGCTTTGGAAAAACATAAGCATTTAACAATGCACTAAATGTTTATTTAATGTGTATTACAAAATGATTTATTTTTTTTCGAAACGATCTTGTAGTATTTTATATCTAAGAATTGATTTCTATCATTAATTAATTTAAAATATTTAATGTTAATGTTAATAAAAAACATACCTTATTTTGTTATCTACATTAAAGGTCATAAATTAAGACAATTGAAATCGTGTTTTAAATGGAAACCTTCTCCAAAAATTAATGATTATTATGAGAATTTCATATACTTATTCGTTTTGTTTTCTTTCGATAATATTGGACTTTGCAAAAGATTGAATACCATATATTTAAGTAGCAATTTAAAGTAGAAGACAAAGTATATCACATTTATATAATACTAGCTGTGCCCTCGACTCCGTCCGCGTGGAAGCTAATGTAAAAAACGGTGACAAATGAAATCATTCCAATGTATTCAAAGGCCATTTACTTATGTACTTTTCTCTCGTACTTAGATCGCGTACTTGTTAAAATTACAATAACATTGCATAGAGTGAACTGATTTTAATGAAACCAAGACTAAATGTTACTCGAGGATATATTTTGTGATTCTCTTGATGAGGTGTTATCGTGAACCCAGTATTTCAGATGTGATGCGGGTTCAAATAAACAGAGAAATTGATAGACAGACATTTCTAAAAATGTATTTTATTATTTATTTGACGACATCTGCAACAATTTTTTTACAAAAATCTACAGTTAAGTTAAATTTACACTCTTATTATACACATGTATAGATAAAACAACGTCTCTTCTTCTATATTCTGCGGAATATAAGGTTCAGTTTAAGTACTTTAATATTTGCCTAGTATGTAAGATAATACCAGAATATATGCTTAAATATAGAGAGTAATTCTTGGAAAAAATGCAATGTGTAGTCTCAAACTGTTTTACCCGACAACTATAGAATAATGTTTACAACGACAACGAAGATTGGCAGCAATTAGAGAGACGTACTACTTAGTATACCATGGATTCACCGTGCAGGTGCCGGGTCCATCGCGTGGCAATGAGTGAATCTCCGAGTAGTTCCCGAGACCTATGACACGGGTGTAGGTTTAAGGGGCCCCTTTCGAATGTAATTATTATTTTTAATTCAACAATGTAATAATATGTATAATTATTAAATAACTGTTCCTTTGAGACGCCACCGATATAAAATTTCATTGCATTGCTTGCACACATAAAAGTCGTGTTAACTTTTTGCTTAGACAATAGTCAGGGTTGCACGTCGTGCTAGGAATGACCCATTCCGATGATGAATGCCGTTCGAATGCCATATTTTTAATTTATCACCGTATAGATAATCCAGGTAGGTTTCATTGAGCCCCTTTTAGGTCGGACGCGTCACCGCCCGCGGAGCGCTGTATTGTTGTTCGCTGAGGCGGTAAGATTATAAGGCTAGTGGTTCAAGGCTTGAGCACCGAGAGGTTAGATTTGCTTAAAATGCGTTATATATAAAAAGATTACTGTGAAGCCAGCATATAGTTTCGCATTTCGCAACGCGTTTGCATATAATTTTATACGGCACAAAATTGGCTGTAAATATATAATGTACAAAGGCTTATATTATTAAAAAAATATGTTATTCGAAAGGGCATTACAGAATAATCAATACAAAATTGCTGCTGCTTGTTCATATTACTCTGAACGTAGATAAGTCTTCATCTTTGTATTCTCAAAATAATTAAGTATATTTTGATTAATTTATTAAAACATATGTAAATATTGTCTTCCTTTAATGATAATAATTCAGATTGTGAATTCTGCGTTTTTAATAGACATGATACATTTTTCAATATTTTTTTGTTGCTGACAGTACAATTTTGACATTTGAATTTGAATTTTGACAATTGATTATGTTTCACTTAAATCGCATGATAATTAATAAAATAAACCTTATATTGCAGTTTTTTTTTGTTATAAAAGTACATGCAATCATGACATTGACGTTAGCTACTATGACGCTTATTTTTCAACGATTTGTAGTATTGCTAGATTGTATGATTATTGTAATTTTGATATATATTGATTGATTGAACTTTATTAAGAGAAATTACCTGTAAATATATCAACAGAACGTATATATTTTAATTAATTCTGGCCTTCAGAAGTTTCTGATAAACCTCAATACAATGATCCTTTCTAAAATTACGGATTCGGTATCTCCATAGTTTTATATCACGACGATTGATGTCACCGGTTTCCCATATCTACTATTATTGGGAACGCACACCACTTGTAAGGTTTAAATATAAATGATTTATGTTAAGATTAAATTCAAAATCAATATTTTATGTAATAGTAATCAGGAGAAACATGTTCCTTAAAAATAAAACAACACTATCATCAATTTGGATAACGTTATATTTACCTACAAAAACCGGCAACAAGCTCTATCAAGTTTATCAGTTTTGAAGTAATACTTCTTTAGACACGAATGGGAAGTAGCTGGATGAAGTCCGTTACGACAATATGGCGTCACGTTTCTGTATCTAAATATTTTTTATTTTGTCAATAAATATTTTATAAACAAACCAATCAAAAAAATTTAAAAAAATTAGTTATTAAAAAATATTAAATTGAATAATAATACAAAACCTTATAATAGAATTTATTATGTATATAGGGGTGCGCGACCGTACTGCCATCTGATTTCAATGTAATTAAGTAACAAATTAAATCAAAGTTTCATTATCTGTAGCGCCATTTATCAGTTAATTCGAAACTTAAATAACAAGTTTTGCTTCCATGATCTGTGACGGTTACACGCACTTATTTTTCTAGTGTTATTTGTTTTAATAGGATTTCGGTGCAATGGCACAATTATGCAATGAAAATTTGTATATTGCCTTAGTTGACTATAATTTATGCACAGTGAATATAAATATTTTGATCAGATGCTTGAAATATTTATTTAATATTTTTAAAAAGGGCTTCATGACATTAGGCTTCTCTTTTAAAACTGTACTTATATAGTTGTATATATTTTAAAACAGGTCCAACATATGTTAATTTACAATAAAATATTATGTTTTTTTTTATACCATAACAAGCAAACGAACAGGCGGGTCACCTGATGTAAAGTGATCACCGCCGTCCATAGACACTAGCAACACCAGAATGCAAGCAAGGATACTTAACGGCAGTTTCCTGTGGGTCGGATAGTACTACCTCGGGCGAGCCGACCCGTTCATGCTGAAACTAGTAATAGCTTCAACGTGGCTCTACCACCTTAATGATTTTGAAAATAAATTAGATAAAGGACTGGCGAGATCCACAACTAATATTTTTTTTCTCTTATAGGTAATACTTCTATATTGTTTCATCTATATCTGAATACTTTACAAATATACAACATGTATAAACATTCTTTTTTTTTTCGAAATAACTACACTATTGACCCAGCAAGGTCTTAACAGCTTCACCGGACTACTAAGGCGAGCGCTTAAGGCACTCAGCCGATTTTATTTTGGCAACCAGCTCAAGGGTGCACGGCACACCTCGGCTTGGCTGTTGCCTGTTGCATGCAAAATCGCGTCCTATCTTAGCTTAAACCTAGCTAACTATTCATATATGTATGAGTTGTTGAAACGTATATGTGTACCAAGCATACACGCCTCAACAACTCCTCCATATATTTACTATCGTAAAATTGAGAGTTTTTCAGTTCGATAAGGGAAAAAAAAGTAAACCCTTCCACTTTCATGTGTAAGCGTGTGGACGTGCACGTGCGTGGGGGTGATCGTGTGAAATATTTTCTGTAGATCATTGTCTCTTCTATAATGATAACGTACACTTATTTAAAAGGCTGGCAACGCACTTGCATCTCCACTGATGTTTTTAGTGTCTATGGATGGCAGTGATCACTAACCATAAAATGGTCCACTTATTCGCTTGCCGTCTATAATATAAAAAAGACAGACTGAAATCATAATGGTTCACTGATCAGCGTGTTCAGGCACCGCGTCAGTTAACGTACATTGGAATTATTATGAATTAGTGAAAGACAAGATCCTGATGAATCCATAGCACCTCATTGGACATTACTAATACTAATCTCAAGTTGTATACCTGCCACCGAGCATATACGGGAGTATTCCGGCATCTGCTCATTAGAGACAGTGCCCTTTGGATGTTACTACAAAAAGGTTAAATACGTATTAAATACTTGCTTTAAAAAGGTTTCGTGATAAATGCATCGCAAGTCTAACCTTTTTTTTTTCAAGTGGGGAAATCTTTCATAGGATACCCGTCCAGCTGTCGTTGGGTGGGGACTGGGGCAACAGCTGGATGATGATGCCGAGACTCTTACCGGCTAAAAACCCCACCGGCCGCGCGGCGCGAAAGTGTGAACCAAGGTTTGGATCGCGCGAGCATTCTCTGCGCCCTGGTCACGCGCTCGAGTCGGCCGCATGATGCTGAGCGGGTAACCTACGTCCCGAGGGTAGCTTGCACCCTAGTGCTTCCCCGGGAAGTAGTGACCCTTGCTTCTCTTCACAGGTTCCCATTATGATAGTGAGCACCCAACACAAATCTAACCTAACCTAACTAGAGACAAAAGAGGAAGATGGCGAATATTCAGCGAGCGTGATGCATTTAAAACTTAACATTTTTAAAGCAAGTGTTCTATGCGTATTTAATTTTTTTGTGATAACATCGTCTAGGTTTAGTGTGCTTATCACCTTAGGCCAAATTATCGTTAGACATCGGGATAAAATGTAGTCAAGTATTGAAACCTATTATAATATAAGGATACCGTAACAATACTATTAGCTGTCTATATTTTTATTTGCTTTATAATGTACCATCTTTTACGTTTGATAGTTTTTATTGTAAAACATCCCAATAAAAAGGACAAGTTTTTAACACAGAGGAAACCACTTCATATGTAGTACGAAAACCATCACATTTACCTAAAAATGTAAACAAATTTCCAATATTTATTAATATTTATAATTATAATTAAACATATTTGATAAAAACAAAACAAATACCCCCTAATAAATAAATATTCCCTCTCAAGAATATTAAATTGTTATATCCGCGTAAGCCTGTACCTTATACTTTTCATCTCACCTTAATTTATTTACGTGGTCCCAAACTACACTATACACCGGCTATGAATGTTACTGGTAATAAAAGGGACGTCTCATTTATTATTGACAAATATTTCGCGCCAAAAAAACCTTTTCTGAAACTATAGTAACGGAAGGCGCCAAGTTATATTTTATTGTATTTATCTGACACAATGTACTGGCACTTTGGCGGTCGGTAAGAATTTTTTTTTCAATACAAAATAAATGACAGGAAATTGTAACAGACTTTAAGGTTCTATGAAGTTTGTAATAGCAATAGATAGCGCGTTCATGTCTTTTACATGTGTGGTCGCGTGCGCAACTTATGTATGGTATTCGTTACGATATCTATAATTACTCTAATATTAACGACAATAATATACAACCTCTCTATTACATATTAACATGTTTTTAACATGTATATTTAAATAATGCAAATAGTGCCTCTTTTATAACAATGTGTATCGTCCAGCCTATTATAATAAATCCTTATATTTAGATCAATTATTCTCTCCCGTGCACGTTATTAGCAAAAACAAATCAAAGAAAAATATTTTATTTATAAAATTATCTATCACCAACTGAAGACAAATGCAAACATTTTGATGTTATCCTAAAACATATAAATAGAAAAATATTTCTTGTAGCTCATTTCAAAATTGAAATGACGGAATTATTTACACTCATGGAAGCACACCGCTTTATTTACTAAGTTAAAAAAGGGTTTTCGTTATTAATTCTATTACATCCTAATTAACATCGTTCCGTACGTAATTATATGTCAAATTTATTTTCATATTAACGTTGTTGCAGAGAAATATAAACGTATTTTATTGTCAAAGTTTTTTACAATCGAATCAATTTACAAGTCAATTTTATAGTCGAGTCAAAGTACTAAACAATTGTAGAAATACCGAGACAATCACACACAACGATACAAGATAATTCCCAGTGTAAGATATCGCGTGAGGCGTGTCCTATCTTGTCGTCACAAGTCGAAACGATTAGCACAGCTCGGGTCCGGGGCCGCAGCTAGCACAAAAACCTTAACAAAAAACATCGAGCCGTGCACAATGCGTGGTGATACCGTGAAAAATCACCACGAATAAAACAAACCTTACATCATTCGCTGTGAACGACGGTTTATACGCTTTCATCATATAAATTTTATTTAATTGGCATATTTAAAACGACAGTGTGATGTTCACATCGGAATCTTTTCCAATCGGAATGTTAAAGCGTTTCTCCAGGATTACATAGTAGTTGAAATACATTGTAATAAAGTAAAAAATTCTGTAAATAATTTTCAATACATTTTTATTTATGAAATTAACGTGTCATCGTAAGGCTCTCAGTCTATAACCGACTGAGATACTATTAATTGGACGTACTTACCATGATTTTTTTTTGCAAATATTATTACTTTGTTTGTTGTTATTTAATTATTGCAAAAATTAATTAAATGCTAACTTTTAACATTTTGATTTATGAAGAGCTAGGAATCTAATAAAATAGGTTATTTCAGGCATCTACCGAAAAATTTAATTAATTTCATCTCATTAATATATAATAAATAATATAATATAAATAATATAATATAAATAATATAATAATATATAATAATTCAACACATTAATATAATACTTATTAATTTTTGTTCTTAAGCAAAAGTCTTTGCACAATATAATTATAGTAAAAATATGATTCTCAATACAATCACAATGAAATCGAAACAGTTCGAAAACATATATTTCTTCACAGTTATCCTACACACGCGTCTTTGCTTATACCATATTTATGTACATAAACTTTATATATAAATAGTATACATTAAAATACACATTTTTAGTATTTAGTATTCAAAACACGATAAAAAAGTATTGATTTTAGTAATAATAAAAAATAATACAGTTAGAACATATAAAATATTTCGCGACCTATGCAAATGTGCAACGTCGCATCGCCTACAGGGTGACAGATTCGGTGAACTCACAGAATTTGTTATATCCAATGCTAATGAGATACGAAACCTTTACCTGGCCTGCGGTGTTAAGTCTTGTGTGATCTCACGTTCTCATACTCAATGGGTTTCCGACTATTAATCATCATATATTGGCATTCCATTCGAGAGGAATAATACGCCCATTTTTTATTAAAGGGCAAACAGAAATATTTCCAATTTACAAGCAACAATGAAGTATTTCTTTTAGAACAATATATGTATTTCGAGGTGACTATGAATTAATCTCGTCAATTTTACTCTTTCTTCAGTGACAAAATATATATAATTATAGTAAAAGTACATATACATATTTGCCACAAATCAGTACAATGACCGACAGTACTTTAACTGTATATAACGAATTACCACAACTACCAGATTTCAAGGTCGGCAATACAACAGTGATCCTCTCTGTGTTGCAGTTGTCTATACTTGACGGTAATCAATTAACATCGAGCGGGCTGTCTACCTCTTTGCTTTTAGCATAAAAAACATTTCAGTGATAGATCTACATTCTCTGCATCTGCTGGTAATCGGTCGCCACGCGATAACTCTTGGACCCTATAAAGCACTCATTCAACGTCCTACGTGCCCCACCCTTAGCCACTTAGGTCCAATAATTCTCAGAGCTACGTCGGCAACTATGAATCTTGTACAGATCAGCGCATTTCTGTTTCTATCAAATAAAATAATTTCGTTTAGTCGTCTCCGTTACGTTTTCAATATTGTAGGTTGTATTTATGATACTGAGTTTATCCAAATGCAACAAAATTACGATAGTCCACGATATTCCTGGTATACATGGATGTTTTACGAAATAAGACACAATAAATAAATCTATACTAATATATAAAGCTGAAGAGTTTGTTTGTTTGTTTGGTTGAACGCGATAATCTCAAGAACTACAGATCTGATTTGAAAGTTTCTTTTAGTGTTAGATAGTTCATTTATCGAGGATAGCTATAGGCTACATATCATAACGTTTAAACCAATAGGAGCTGAGCACTAATGAAGAATGTCTCAAAATCGGGCTATTTTGGAAGCTTTCGATGCGTGTTAATGTCATTACTATATGCGTTGCCATGGTAACGCGATAACAATCTCTCGCAAATATTTTCATGGTTTATTTTGTGTTCCTATTAAAACAGTTAATTCTACGTTATTTTTGTTTCCAATTTTTTATTATACGTGGTACGTTTATATCGCAAACATTTCCAAAGTTTATTTTGTGTCGCTATTCAAAAAGTTTAGTAGTAATAATATTCATCCAATAAGATAGTCAAAGGAATTAATCCATACTGCCAATTCTGAAGTAGTTAATATAGGTAGTTTTTTTCTATATCCAAGATAATGTAAAGGTATAAGCGCCAAATCCTCTATGTAATATTTTGTAAATTTATATCTTCTTAATTTTCAAGACAACAGAATTCATGCTTCGCGTTATTATTTATCTTTCATTTCATTTATGCACAATAAACGAACCATATTACATAAAACTCTACCAATTTAACACAATATACAGATAAGTAAGACAAGATTATGAATAAAATATAAATTCCACTACATGACAGACTAAAATCCCGCCAAAAACTCCTCAAAAACTTTATTCTACGTTAGTTTTGTACCCAATTTTTGATTTGTGATATATTACGTATAACAAAAGTAAAGTGAGTGTATTTTATATTAAAAATATCCGTGATGCTACAAATATCAACATTTTTTTTAATTCTGTGGATATGTCTGTTTTTTTTTATTTGTTACGGTTAATCTCCGAAACGGCTGGACCTATTTGAACGGTTTTTTTTTTTCTTAGAAATGACTACGTTATTGACCTAGCAAGGTCTTAACAGCTTCAATGGACTACAAGTAATATTTGAACGGGAATTCTACAGGCAAATAACTAACTAATTAGCTGTTTTATTTTAAGATAGCGGGTTCAGCAGACAATCGACCCGCTCTAATAATAAGACAAACTATACCTAAACCTTGCCCAAAAATCATTTTATATATTGGTTAAAACGGCATGAAGATGCGTTTTTGATCTTATCGCGAACTGTCATATAGACATCCCATTCGATACACATATATAATGTACATGTTACCTGTTACTGTAGATGATGTGCGTGTCATACTTACAGATATTTTTGAAAGAGTATTATTGTTATTTACACATCTAATAACAATTTTAAATTTATTTAATACATATAAAAACGCGTGCGGAGCCGCGGGTAACGGCTAGTATTCTATAAAGCAGGTAATGTCTTAGCAAAAGCTTTAACTACAATTGTCCATTATAGATCGTCCATTTTTTTTACGTGGGGAAATCCCTTATGGATATCCACCCTCCCGGGGGAGAGAGTGGGTTATGTCCGACTCGCACGGACTAAAACCACACGGTTTACCGACAGACCGTGATGTTGGGGCGGCAAGGGATCGGTCTAAGCTATTCCCCTTAGATAGCCACCCCAACGGTCCGCCCGGCGGAAGGTAGCCACCGGGCTCCTACCTATAGAGAGGCAGCTGGGCACACACCAGCTGCCCCACCACGTCCGCCAGACCTGTGCAATGAGGGGATGAGTGTCCCCGACTACATCCCCTCAGGTCCGGCTACGGTGGCAGAAGGAGTTGGGCAAAGCGCCGCCTCCTCCTGCCGGTCCTCCAATGGCGAAGACGGCCACTGAGGGGGTCCGCCTCACGGGCCCTCTCCGCCACCTCCTTTTGCGAGATGACTTCCTCGCAAAAGGAGGCTACTGCTTGCCATGCCTGCTCGCTGCCGAGCATGGTTTTGTCCACATATCTTCTCCTACCGCCACCGCCAGAGTGCGACGCTCCACCTCCCATGCAGCACATTCAGACAGAGTGTGCTGCGCCGTATCCTCCTCAGCGCCGCACTCGTGACAGGCGGCGGTCGGCTCCCTGCGAGCGATCCGGTGCAGGTACCACCCAAAGCAACCGTGTCCAGTCAGTACCTGCACCAGCCTGAACGTCAGGGAGCTCCACTCGCGACTAAACCACTCCCGCAGGACCGGGCGGACGGTGGCCGCCGCCGGAGACACCGTCCGGTACGCCCGGAATTACAGATCGTCCATACTCTCAGGTATACTGAGAATAGTAAAACTATGACTACTGCGCTTTTTATTTATACAATATTTTCTCATCATTTTACTCACACTCTCACATTATTAAGAAAAAGATACAAAATTAGATGGTCTTTATCTATACTAATATTATAAAGGGGTAAAGTTTATGAGTTTGTGACGTTGTAGGGGGTGGTAATCTTAGGAAGTGCGATTTGAAAATTACAGCGTTATATAGCCCATTTATCGAGGAAGATTATAGGCTATATATTATCACGCTAAGACCAATAGGAGCGGAGCACCAATAAAGAATGTTTTAAAATCATGTTTTTTTCTCTTGAGAGCCTCCACTGCGTGTAAGCGTTAGCCCAAAATAACTATTCCACGCAAACGAAGTCGTGTGCAGAGGATAGTTGGGTATATAAGAGTATAAATTCCTCATTTGACACAAGGGTCTTGTAATAATCAAAAGTTGAATAATCTTAAACAGTAAAATTAACACAATAATAAAATAATGTAACCAGTAAAATAAGTAGAAATATATATATTTTCTTACTGAAATAGAAATGTCGAAATTGCTAAAATACACAAAGTACATCCAGACATCTATTCAACCGTGATATATAGAAGCAAACAGAAAAAGTCTTCGAATAAAAGCTCCCGTAAACTTGACACTCGAATAAAATCTGAAACAATCTCTCAAAAGCGTTCCTCCATTTTATTTTCCGAACCCAAATAAAACACGTTCAAGAGGCACACGGACAGAATTTCCGTTTTTTTTTTATATTCCTCTCTACGGACCTAAATTCTTTGTGCGAAATTAATGATTCACCTCACCTTACAATAAAGAAAGCATTTATTTTTCTTAACCGGAATGGTACAATGTGAACCGGTGTTACTGCTGAGTTATGAAAGGTTCATTCTAGTTTGTTCTCGCATTGTTAATTCATTCCTAAAAATTTTGAATTAATATTACTTCTTATCGGCAATCGACATTACATTTCCGTTTCGATATAAAAAAATTTCTATAGTAGCACTGTTATTGACGTGATAACATCTTGTAAATCGATGAACACTGGTTGCGCGAAAAAGCATGCTTTATTATCACGTTCCGCCTGAGCCGAGCATGCAAGCGTGAGCGCGGAACAAGCGATAGAGATGCGTGATTAGCCTAAGCTTTCGGTTTGTGACGCATTTATCTATAGGAATAGGTAGGTAGGGGCCGTTTTTCAGGCTGACAGCAGGTTCGATCCCTGGCTGCCCCTACAATGCGGTGGACGGTACACCGTGGGGTTTTAGTCCGTATGAGTCGAACATAACCTACTCTCTCCCCGGGGAGGGTGGCGTATCCCCACGTAAATTAAAAAAAAAAGGTATAATTCATTCCAAATAATTCAATTCAATTGATAGAAGTATGCAATTTTTCATCAATGTTTTCTTATGAGGTTATCACGTAAAATTATCGTGCATAGACCGACTTTATAGACAACAAATTTTTTTTAAAATTATTTATAGGTTTTAACAATTGACCACAATTCCATCTAATCTTATATGATGATGTGGTCTAGAATGGTAAATATGCTAAACCTAGAGACAAACTCGCTCTCGAGTGTAGCTGTTCCGACCACCTAGACGGGCTTGACGACAGATTGTCAACTTGAGCATAGTATGACGGCAACCGTTGTACCGTGCATTAGGTATGCGCGGCGAGACGGGATCGGGAGGAGGATAACGGGGTGAACGGACTGTTTGTCTCAGATGCACATGACAATAAATAGCTAAAAATGAGTCGTGCGTACTCATTCCTTCCCCTCCCCACCTCTCCGCGCATACCTAAGGCATGGTACAGCGATTGCGGTCAGACTTTAACTAGCGAAATACGCGCTTACAAAAAAGCCACCATGCTATAATTTTATCTTTTTTTATCATAGGAGGCAAACGAACAGACTGATCACTTGATATAAAATGAACACCGTTGCCAGCCTCTGTTTGGGGGAAGGTGGGGATACTTCACGTCGGTTTTCTGTGAGAGGGTGGTACTACCCTGGGCGAGCCGACTCGTTCATGCTGAAACTACTTATAGCTTCAGCGTGGATCTACCACGTACAGATTACGATGTTTTTCTTCACCAGAAACTCTTGTTCATTCGCAAGGATTTGAACCTAATGTGGTAGATGCGGTACCAACCATTCTGACTAGAGAGCTATCATCGCTTGAACAACTACCAAGCCGCCGGGAGGTTTATGGACCCATGTGACAACGACAACTGACAATTTTTTTTTCTCGAACTGACTACGCTATTCTCCTAACAAGGTCTTAACAGCTTCACCGGACTACGAACAACTGCCAATGGTTTGTATATCTCTGGACGATCGCCATTGTATTAGGATTGCACTATCGCTTGTCACTTTGGAGTCCTCCAAAAAAACAGTATTTTGTGAATCATCAGTTACTCATGAAAAAGAAAAACAATTATTAATCAATGATAGTGAAATAAGCTGTAGAATAGATTATTCAGTAAGGTTCCGCAAATATCATAAAAGCCTGATGGAAAATGTACCGTAATTCACACACCACCAAAGAAATTGTCGTACAAACAGCTAGTGTAAATATTGTCACATTTCGGTTCAATTCCCACCCCGCGCTATCGTTGTATCATCACATATAGGATTTATGATACTCATTTATCACTTTGTCTCTAAGATAAAATTCTATATATCGCGCCTGGAGAATTTCTTATTTCTACAAGCGTTTTCATTGTAGGTGACACATGGAAGGACTTTCTTTGAAAGCTTTGAAAAGAATAAATAATAAATATTATTTCTAAGACTTTAAATAATTGTACTTGTTGATTAAATAAGTTGGGTTTTAATCGGATATATTTCAATTTATAACATTAATAATTAATAATTGAATGAAATTACTCAATGTGGAGGTAGGATTTGACTGGTAGAAATCCTCATGTAAAGAAATAACGTTGTACCCACGTCATGCCACTCTCTTACATTCTCCGTCTCGTTAATTGTACACGAGTGTATGTGTGTTAGTGAGTATTCAAATTCAAGTATACCCACATTTTGTATTGCTGGCTGCATAAGCCTTAATAGGTACTGAACGCGTGGATATTTTAATAAAATTAGTTTTATTTTGGCTTTTTTGTATAACTTATTATTAACTATTTTATACAAATTTTTAGTAAATTAACATTTTTTCCTGTGAAATGAAACTTTTTGATGTTAGTATTAAATTAAGTTAAGGAAAATTATCCATGATGGAATTCCACTGACCGTACATGATTTTTTTTTTACTACGACAAAGCCCAACATTCATCTCATGACAATACCTAATAGATTTTCAGGCTCCATTTGCATACGCTATTTGCAAGTTACCTACCTGCTAATTATATTCTACAGCTAATTATAATCTTGAATATAACACTGTACAATCCATCCAACGTATATTTACACACACAATAAAGATGCACGCGATCGATGCTAAAATTATACGCTTTGCAATAATTTAGTCGGTTTGAAATTACTCCCGTAGCTTTGTTCCTGAGAGGGTTACCAAATTGCAGGCTGAGTAAATTTTTAAAAGACCACACTTTACCTTGGAAGGTTTTTTTTATTGCAACAATAAAAGACATAGCATAATTTACGTTGCATAAGAATGTTGCCTAAGATTAATATTTTTTCAAGAAATATTTGTAAAAGCCAATCTAAATAACCACGTTACCATTGTAAAAATACATGTTGTATGAATTGTAGATGTTTCTTGATAAGTCCATTTTTATATTAATGTATAAATAAGGAAAAGTACATAAAGTTTCAAATAGAAAACATGTTTGTTACAAACGGTTTCATATGTCAATGTTTAATATATGTATTTACACATATATACATAAAGTGTTAGAGGACTATAACACGCCAAATACGTACCAGTCGTGCTTATTTTGGTATCAGATGGCTGTGTTTATCCTACCTCCTTAATATTTTTTTAATATTTGATTTACAATTGGTCTGACGTTTGGCTTTGCTTGTTTGAATACAAATCTGTTTCAAAGAATATCAACTATAACTATTTATTTAGAATACATGTTTGTAACCATTTAAAAATATAATGATAAAAACGTTCAAGATTTTTGGAGAATAAAGCGGTATGAGGTTTGCCAAAAATTTTGATTGCTCCGAGTATATAGACGCACAGAACAAATATTTAGATATAAATACATATTATATTATGTATAGCGAGACAACTTAAAAATAAAGCCTATCTTAAACTCATGTAATAATATTGTTTTAACTTTGTTTTCTATTAAATTATTGACTATATTATGCGTAAACCCGTTCTTGTCGCTATATTTATAGCGGCCAAAAAATTTGACAGACACAGTTATGACTAATCGTCAGGGTGTTTTTACATTGTGTCGATTGATATGGATTAGACTCTTATAATGAAAAGGAGTTTTCAGTGAAAGGAAACAACGTGATAAGGCTTTTTCATCTTACTAGCAATCTCCTTGACCCTTAAATTCTATCGCCGAACATATATAGGTGTATTCCAGTAACTGTACTTCAGGGCGTAATCTTAACTCGTTACCATATTCAGCTATGCCGTAAAAGAACATGAAATAAAATCGTGTTCACACGATTAACATATAGAATATAAAAAATGCCTCTTAATTGAGGAACAGAACGGAAATATCTTTATTACATTTTAAATATAGTGGCAGGTGGCCTGTCTCTAGTTTATGCAAAATTACGTACCTGGATGATGATTGGTAGACTAAATTGTGACGGAATTTATTATTTTAACTGATGGTGGACATTTTGACATGACACACCGGTGTGGAGTGAAGAACGAAACCAAGTATGCTGTTAGAAACTGTCAACGAGAGGAGAGCAGAGTAGAGTTTGACTTAAAGAGAGATTTAGCATAGCCGCGAGACAGTGTAATCCTTGACGCTTTATTAGAACACAATTGGAATTACTTTAATGTTGTTATATTTAATTATCCCGCTTTAACAAAATTATATTTACTATAGAACTAAACACACATTTGATATAACTAACTATATTCGCAGCTTTGCTATTGTTAGTGTAGAACGGACCTATTTTTTGAGAATACTGCTGTCTTTCGGGATTTAAGTAAAAGAGATACTACTCTGAAGAGTATCAATTCTTCATTAAATAAAACTCCTTCACCCTTTTAAACTTATTATATATATTCAACATCAGAAAAGCTATCTCATGAAAAAAACAATCCAAGAGCGAATTCAACAATGACAAGAGAAAAGACTGATAGTATTTTTCTAAAATTCAAATTGTTTCTTACTAACCAGTTTCTAAACATGTTAATTATTATTCTATTCCATTACAACGACATTTGAATTAATGCTAATCTTTACAGGAATTTAATTGTAAAAATGTATCAAAAGGAGATAAAATAAGTAAGCTTACATAAGTTACGTTAGGTATGTCCTTTTCTGCATCTCTGACAATGTATATGAAAATTTCATGATGATCAGATCAGTATGTAACGCGTCAAAGCTTACGAAACATGCAAAGTCGCATTCGTATATATCATATTAGGTAGAAATAGGATAGTCCAACTATTTGCTTTGGTGGTAGAGCCACGCTGAAGCTATTACTGGTTTCAGCATGAATAGGTCGACTCGCCCCGAGGTAGTACCACCCTCTCACAGAAGACCGACGTGAAGTAACAGTGTTTGCATTCCACCTCCCCTTCCCTCTCCCTCCCCTTAAACCACTCCCCCAAAAATAGATAGACTGGCAACGCAGTTGTGACTCCCCTGGTGTTGCAAGTGATTATGCACGACGGTGATCGCTTAGTATCAAGTGACCAGTCTTTTCCTCCTATGACAAAAATGATCCAAAAAAATAAATAACCATTGGACAATAAACAACAATCGCGCATAGAGTTGAATGAATCCAATTCAGGGAAGGTCTAACACAAATCACGAGACGTCATGCGCTTCTAATTATCCGCGTTCAGATCCCGTTCTGATAAAATCTCAATGTGAACTAATCCAACGGTTACATTACTAAGACTGTTGGAATGCAGGTACGGGGAGGTCCTCCGGGAACCTGCTCGGGTGCGCCCGCGCATCTTAATATCCCTTTATATCACGCTACCCAATAGAAAAAAAAACGTAAGACGCAGAGATCTGTATAAATCGAATATTTAATAGTAGTAATTAATATTTATAAGTCAGAATACATATTTTTTTATTGCTCTAAGTTCTTAAAGTTCTAAGATAATGTCTTTTGTACAAAATATATACTGAATGTGTAAATCTTAATTCTACAATTATTATGGGTATATGTACTAAAACATTATACTAGAAAGGATAATTGACTAAGAATCATGATTATAAGAAGGTATGCAATGTACGGTAGTCATTATTAACTAACACTTGTTCGCGGCTTCGCACGAATTAATTTAGTTTTGATCGAGAACAGTTGTATTTTTTTATTGCAGACAAAGTGTATACAATATTGCATAATTATCGCTTTGATTACCTAACAATGCCGCTTTTCATGCCTGTATTACCTTTTTGCTTTTGATAAGGTATTCACTATTATCTAGATCATTTCTTCCAAAAGGTTTATTTGTATAACACATCTATAATATATTTAAAAATATTTAGAGCTAAGTCGACTAGTTCGATAAAGTAGCAAGGAGTTTTCGGCCGCTTATATTGATAAAGTTGGTTAGCCTTGTGAGATATAATTGTGAGAAATAATGTAAATATAAAAACCAGTTAAAATAAGAATGTGAAAACTTTTGTATTATATCATAATTATATCGCTTCAGTTACATTATAACGTTTTTTTTTCGATCTGACTACGCTATTGACCCAGCAAGGTCAGCTTCACCGAACTACAAACACATATTATAACGTCATTCTATTTGAAGTGTTGGTAATTTTGTTTCTGTAAATACTTAGGAGAATAAGGACTTTATTAGGGCATATAAACTGAATATTAGATAACAATAATAAATCCGAACGGTATTATTACAAAAAAGTTAAATACTTGCTTTAAAAAGGTTACGTTTTATAAACACGGCGCTCGCTGAATGTCCGCCATGTTGCTCTTTTGTCTCGCTTTGGTTACGTTAGGTTAGACTTGCGAAAAAAGGATAGCGTGAACTTGGCTCGAGCGACCGCGATGCATTTAGTACAAAACCTATTTAAAGCATGTATTTAATAAGTATTTAACTTTTTTGTAATAACATCGCAAATTTTGTTATGTTGTTGAGGTTTCGTCACTGTTACACTTATGCCACTCCCATACCTGTGGCGCTACGAAATTTTGTCTATGATCGCAATATATGAAAGTGTGTTAAGACATTATCGCAAGACATAACCAACTATCATGTGACAATAGACGCAGCACGATTGCGGTTTTATGCACATCAAAAGAACTAAGCAAAGATTAATTTCGAGATATAGTTGTGACTAAGGTGTCGAAAATCTGCTATTTTATTTTATTTTTGAGGTTAGTTTTAGCACGACAAAAATTCCGATCCATCCATTACATTCGTCGGTTCTAGCAAACGCGTCTGATGCACATTCCATTTATTTTAATAATTCATACAACACGACATCCTACTAGGTAACCAAGGATGCGAATTACATGTGTGTGTTTTAAAAATTGCTTATGAAAATAAAAATTCATAACGCTACATATTTTACCACAAACTACAAAGCGCTTCCGCTGCGTCCGACAAAATCCAGACATAACAAAGCTTGTACAATCCAAAGCAAAAGCCTTTTTCTATAACAGCGGTTATTTTATTCGTTTTATTTAAACTAACAAACGTCTGCAACTTTGTCTGTGTTAAATTATAGTCAAATATAGCTTTTGTCACCGAAAGAAAAAGTAGTTTTCTATGGATTAAATAACTTCTAAAATTGAAAAGCTGTTGTTACAGCGATTACCTTCTACAGAGAAACTTTAACTCTTATTATTACGAGTAAATATCGCTATAAACACACTAAATACAAGTATTGCATGATACAATTTATTATTATTCTTAATAATGATAGAAATTAAAAAAAAAACAGGTTTTACATTTCTTCTCCTTATTAGCACTTTTTAGGAAATTTATGATAAGACCCTATATTCATATTTCGATTTGTGTAAAATAACTAACATATAACAGGTATAAATGTAGCTTGAATTATAATATACAATATAAAATCAAATAACACAAAGTATATGAAGTGATTTTTATATATGTCAGACAAAAATTCCAGACAAATCTTAATTAAATATAAATTAATTTAGACATAAAATAATTAATATATAATAATAATAAAAAATAATAAATAATTTATAGTATAAATCGACATGCGAAATTAGAGTTCAATGGTACTCTAATCCACAAACCAATATTTTGTACATACAAGATTGGAGAGAATACTACCACAAAAACTTTTGCTGAAAATTGTACACAATATAATGCATAGCATGTACTATATTATTTACTATGAAATACGAATGAGAGAACGAACAATAGAAGTATAAGTTGTTCACTCGCAACTGTCACCGTCAACACTTCAAACAATCACATAGAATTGAAACAACCGTCTAAGGAAATTGTATGCCCTTCTGTGTAAATCCATAGGATGTTTGAGATCAAGGCTATGAGAATATAAATTAGATAAATATTTAAACGTCATCAATTTGAATAAGGTAATTGCAGGTTTATTGAAAAAGTAAATTTTGTTGTAATTTTGCAGTAGGCTTTTGTTTTTCTGTATTATTAATTCAATTTGTTTTATATTCTACTAGCACGTGAATTCATCTGAGTTCGAATCTATACTAATATAATAAAGAGGTAACGTTTGTGACGTTTGTGAGTTTGTGACGTTGTAGGGGGCAATATCTGGATGAACTAAACCGATTTTTAAAATTCTTTTACCAATAGCTACGTTATTGTTAGTGTCATATGCTATATATTAATCCGAAAAATGAAAAGACTTTTTTGTGGTAGTCGGATTTGTAAAGTAAATCGGAGAAATAACGGTCGAACGAAAACGTTTCTTACGAACGCTGCCTTAACGATGAGAGATATATGATTGAGCTTTAGAGAAAAGTTGTAGAGCTTCATAATGCCTACAAAAAGTCAGGGACAGCATATATCTAACTTTTATATTTGTCACAAAAAGTATATTAAAGGAATAAATAAAATCGTTTAGCGATATTTATTGGTCATCTACTTTTTATACAGTTGTGATAATAAATTCTTTTCTTTCGGCCGTTAGAAAATAAATCAAAGCACTCAGTACTAACCGAATTACACTCATAATTTCATCACAGGTACAAATCTTTACCGCCAACGAAGTGGACGCGGGTCAACTAGTCTTTTTCACCACATTAGTATCATGCAGTGTACACCAAGATAACTCCCAGATTTGTCTTATCCTTATATTTTGATCTAATTTAAACAATACTAATTAATATTAAAAACGCGAAAGTGAATTTGTTTGTTTCTTTGGTACGCTTACACGTTCTTACTAATCAACCGTCATGGTAACATTTTGGACACTCATTGCTAGGGGTACAGAAAAGATATAAGGGTACAGAAGCACTTTTATCCATAAAACATAGTGTTCTCGAGGAATAAGTCAGATCTGCATTGCTTGCATCAAAAGTGAGTTATGAAGGAGTAAACTTTGAAACCCCATTAATTCATCTTAGCGTAAAAAAGTAATAGACATCTCTACCGATCCTCACACACTTTTTCATTTATAATATCTGAACTAGGGGTGATGTCAACATCGGTTAAATAGTATCGATTTACGATAAACATCGATGTTTTTACCAGCAATTAAAATTATCTGTAAAAAAATAACTTTATCAGGTGTTTCCCATAGTCAGCGTCGAAAAAACAAGGTCATCCAAAAAAAAACTATTCGTACAACTTACAAATTTGAAATTATCTAGTCTCTAGCTAGTACATGCAACATTCCTAATCTGAACCGCCTACTTTGAGTTCCTGCCTAAAATAATACGATAAGGTTAGATCAAGACATATATTCAAAACTTTAATTGAATTTTTTTTTCTCGCACTGACTACGCTATTGGCCTTTATTTTTTGGCCTTTACAGCTTCACCGGACTACAACTTTAATTTTTTTTTTCTCGAACTGACTACGCTATTGGCCTTTATTTTTTTTGGCCTTTACAGCTTCACCGGACTACAACTTTAATTAAATTGCAGTTTCTTGTCTTACACGTAGTCGTATGTTATTCTTGTCACCGTATTTCAGTTTTATATAGTTTCTTACAAGCGCCATCTCTTGACGCTTTATGTAAATATAGTACACCAAACAATATCATAATTATAATATTAAAATGATACATGTAATTTCATTCATTAATATTTATTTCTTATAATAAAAGTAAACAATAATTAAAATGTCTAAGAAACACTGATCCTAAAGGTACCTATTTTACGATTGCCAGTAAAATAAATTCAGTAGAGTTCCATCGCGGCGATGGACGTAAGTTCGAATCTTAACAACTGAGTCGCAGCTTTCGGTGACGAAAAATATCATGATGAAACCTTTTTTTCGAACTGACTACGTTATTTACCTAGCAGGTTCTTAACAGCTTCACCGGACTACGTAGTGGTGAAACCATAGCATGTTGGTAAGGCTTTATCTCAACCCGCCTTACTAACTACCACAATCAACAACCTATTACTATAACCTGTTAATGTGTTCGGAAAACTACACTTGAGAGCTAACTCCTTCTAGGCTTAGCGTGCTTTTACCATTTCAAACCACAACGTAATTTTTATTTTCAGGAAAATCAGAATATGAATTCTGCATACTCTTGGTCCGCACTTTTTTTTGCATTTATTTTATTTATTGTGGACGTCAAAATCGTATATGTGAGCTATTATTGGATGTCTTTTTTACTATTATTATTTTATATATTTGTTTATTTTTCATTTAACTATTTCATACCGGATTTTTTAATGACGTTACTGCTTTTATGGTGGTTTCATTTTGATAATTTATGACCATCTTTAAGTTTATAATATACAATGTCCCGCGCCGGAGCGTCCACGGCCCGATGCAAGAAATCTACTAAGCACATGGTCTGTTAACATCAGATGAGAATAATGTCAAATTATGAATCCTAAAAAGTAAAAAAAAAAAGTTAAGACATTGTCAATACTTCGTATTTTAGAAGTCATACATACGTTTTTGAAGAAAATTTGACGTTACATATCCCTAGGATTTCCTTAAGTAATAGCTGTACAAAGGTTTACAACTCATTTTTTTCTTTTAAATCGAGGTAAAAACAACGCGTCTTGCCGGCTAGGTTCCACCTACCGTTAATCATTCTGCAAACTCGACCCCGAGATCTGGAAACCTGGTAGGAATGTTACATTTTTCTTTACGTAAGCACCCACAAATTTTCTTCGGACGCGACCGTCCGTTGGGGAAACTTACGCTGAATATGAAGTTCTTTTTCCTTATTATAGGAATAAGATTTTATCGAATCATTATATTCGTAGCCAAATAGTAAGCATACATATGTAGATAGTATTCAGAAAAATCTTTGTATCGTTATTTTATTTAAACATTTTGTAGCATCTTTAACGGTCTTCAAAAATGTTTTTAATTCGGTTGTCTTCTTTTTAGTGTTTGTTACCTCAGAATTTTATCATTGATAAATGAATTTTAATTTTTTTTTTGTTGAAAACGGGATAGTTTCTAACGCTATTAATTTTAATTTCATTGAACTTTGAAGATACCAGGAAATAGTTCAAAATCAAAGAGTTTGTCAGGAAATGTTTATGACAATTCAAGACTAGGCAGGTTACCTTCTAAAAGTGGTAGAGCTACGCTAAAAATATTACTGATTTCGCCATAATTGAGTTAACTTTGGTTCGCTCGGGATAATACCATCCTCTCACAGAAAACCGACGTGAAGTAACAGTGCCTGCAACAACATAGGCTGGCAACGCACTTGCGACTCCACTTGTGTTGCTAGTGTTTATGAACGCCGATAATCACTTAACATTAGATGACCCACCTGCCGTTTGCCTCCTATGATATAAAAAAAATAAGCAAGGATGGTAATCATAAGAAAGCCTTGACAACTCACACAAAAGTGTTCACTACAAAAAAACATTAAAGTAACTTTAGCATAAAAAATAAATAATGGCGAAATGTGATCGGCTTTCAGCGTTACCGGGAACTGTTCGCTGATATATCCGCAACACGTGCCACGCAGCGGAAAAGTTTCACCTGCTTTCATTAATCATAGCCAAAGCCCGACCGTTTGTGAGAAAAATAAATGTTTTCTATTGGCTAACCGTTTACATGTTTTAATACGTATCGAGGTATAATTTTATATTTTGTTATGGATATGGCTATTGTGTCCAACGGGACCACGACCACACCAAATATAGTCAGACGCCATAATGGTACGCTTAAACGTTTCGCGTACCGAAATACTCGTAAGTGTTCAGTAATCAAACAGGGTAGAACAGTTCTAACCAACTCTTCGTTGGGCGGTAAAAAATTATAAAAAACTACTTTTTGTGACTTAAATATATATATTTTTTCGAAATTAAAACGCTGTTAACCTGGAATGGTCTTTACAGCTTCACCGAACTATGATAAATATAAAAGTTAGGCATATGCTGTCGCTGACTTTTTTGTTGACATTATCAACATCTACAAATCTTCTTTAGAACTCCATCATATATACGTCATCGTTCGTAAGAAACATTTTCGTTCGGCCGTTTTTCTCCGACCTACTTTGAAAAGAAACAAACTACTTCTTTACAAAGAAGTATTTTCATTTGTTGGTTATTATATAGCCTATGACACTCACAAATAACGTGGCCTTCTATTGGTAAAATAATGCTGTTTAGTAGTTTTAGATTACCCTACAACGTCACAAACTTGACCTCTTTATAATATTAGTAAAGATAAATAAAATAATGGATGTCTGCCGTTGTGCCTACATCACGCAAAAAGTGCTGTACAGAGTTCGAACAATGTTACTTCTTTGACTCCAGATCCTTATAAAAATAATTTAACACGATAGCTTAATCGTATAATAAATTGTTTAAGGAAGAAACAACGATTTTTGTGAGCGCTACACCTTCAGCAATGTGTGTTTTCTTGCCGTGGAGATGTAGGCTTATAATTTTTCCTCTGTACGTGAAATATATTCTAAGCATAATAAACGACGCTGACGAAATCGCAAGTATCAGGTAATCCTAACTAGGGATGATCGATACTCATCGATGTTGAAGAAACTAGCTGGAGGCTAGAAAATTATCTAATTTGTAAGCCGTACGAATAGTTTTTTCTATGGATGACCTTTTTGAGGCTTACAGACAATTTTAATTGCTAGCAAAAACATCGATGTTTTGCTATCGATGTTTATCGTACATCGATACTATTGAATCTTGACATCGATGTTTTCTAATATCGCTCAACCCTAATCCTAACTCATATTTTAAATACGCATGTGAGTTTGACAAACAATCTTACACCTTAACTACTCAACTGATCATCATGGAATTTGGCATAAATGTTATCAGGAGTACAGGACCTTTACTGTACATAGAAAACCTTTTCTCTAGAAAAAAAGCACTTACTAGTCCCGTGAGGAAGGACAAGTCTGCATTAACACCAGCAAAGCGATGGACTAAAGCTGGTATGCCATGAACCTATTGTAGGAATATCATTTATATATACGAGTATGTTAAAGTGATAAGTGCTCAGACTTAAGGCAGCGTAATTGAACACCGTGTTGATCGATTCGAGGTGGAGGAGAGCTTGTTCACAGAGGGGAATGTTTCTAGGTTTAGTGTGTTTAGCATCGCCATTTAATATGATATCATAGTAAAACTTTGAATAAAACCTATAAAGTATTCAAAACAATACTTATTTCTTCAATTTTCGCGTACAAAATACGAGTGTTCGTAATTAAGCTCTTGCTAAACCTCTTAACCGGTTTTATGTTTTTTTCATTGACATATGGGGCCATTTAAATCGTTCTTGACTAGGATTGGTAGATGACACTGTTGTTAAAATTAAGTACTTTTTAATATTCCGCGAATTCTTTTTAAAGATTTTAGTTTAAGATTTTCATTTGATGTTAAAAAAATATATTCCAAATTTTCAACCACCCAGCATGTAGTAAGAGGATATTTGTCTACCGAGTCCTTTAGTGAAGACATAGAATTTTAGGTATTTGTAGATATTTTAGAATTCATGAAAATCATTTTATTCTTATAGAACTATACTGAAGGATCCAACTACAGATGGAACAATAGACTACAATCAAATAACTAGGTTTATATGACATGAAAGAATATGTAGGACAATTTTATATAGCCACATTTTTGTATCAGATATTTGTAAACTATCCACGCATAACAGCCACCACAAATACGTTGTGTCGAATAGAAAAGGTTACTTTATTTGCCGATAGTAAAGTGTTATACAATAGAGAGAATTTATTTAGGCCGAGGCGTCGGAATGGAATCAGGTCACGAGTTCCGAACTGATCACACACTTGTCTAGGCGGCGTGCGAAGTTGGCAGAAAAAGAAAACTGGAGAGGCACGAAGACAGATTGCAAAAGTTCAAAGGTGAAGAGGTGCCGTGCAAGTTTTAAAACTACGCCTGATCAGACACGAATTTAGAGAGGAATTCATAACTTAACGAGGTACAAAAGACTACTCGGCTGGCACGATTACATAGTTTTCTTACAAGTTTCCTTACACGTATTGTGGTCAAACGATAACGTTTCCGATTGATTAATCTGTGGTTAATTGATTTGATTGATTGATTAATTGACTAATTGATATATACGGCCACAATTTATTTCCAGTTGTGGATAATACAACACTCAGCAGTCCGATGAATATTATAAGTAGTAACAGTAATAAGAATGAGCATATTAGACTGAAAACAAGTTTTGGGGCGTGTTCAATGTAAAATGTGTGATAAAATCAAACAATGACTTTGCAACAGAAACTTTTAATATCCACTTCTTTTGTTGAGGAAAAATTTGTATATATATGACATCGAATATGTCGCTGTTTTTCTAAAAGGCCAGAAACAATTGTTATGGCCAGCACGCTACACAAGCAACGCTGTATCACATCCATACAACTTTACGACACTATTAATAATATTGAAGAATTCAATTGTTAACATTAAATATTGATTAACTTTAGAAAAAATAAACAAAAATAACAATATTCTTGTTATTAATATCAACGAAAAAGTCAAAATGAATTCATCATTAAAAACTAAAACTCATACGTAATCTATATATATATGTTTTTATAATATATCTATCAATCTATCATCATCATGAATCATCAATCAAAAACCTTTAAACGAGCAATTCTTGTGTATTTTTATATTTGTATATATTCAGGATCTCGAAAACGGCGTCATCTATTTCCGTGAAATTTAGTATGTAGGTAGTTTCGAGGACGATAATTCATTAAATTTTATTCACAGATTTTATTAGTTGAAAATTTTTTTAACTGAGATTTCAGGCAATGAAAAAATATAACTAGTATATGAAGGTAAATTTCGCCACCACTGTCAAAACTAATATAATTCAGATGGAAAATGGTTGCTTCAAAACCCGTGTAACCCCAGTTCGAATCCAAGTGTATATCATTTTATTTTGTGAAAAAGATAATTTTGTAAGGTAAACCTAACAATTTATTTTAATTAAATAAATAATTTTATTATTATTTAGATTATTTAGAGAGATACCTTTTTTAAATATATTTTATGTGAATAAATGCTAATTTTGTAAGGCAAACCTAACAGTTTATTTTAATTAAAAAATGTTTTTTAAAGAACCGAGCTAGCCTCGGTCACCCAGGTACTTAAACTGTAATAAGACCAAATCTGTACATTACATTTTGTTTTTAATTATAATCAGGGTTGACTTTGTTATCGATATAGAAGCCAAAAATAATCCTTTTACAATTTTTGTCTGTCTGTCTGTGCCTGTGAACACGTATCACTCCGAAAGTATGGAACCAATTTTGACGAAACTTGACACAGTGTTAACTAGTATTATAAAGTTACATCAGGGATACTTTTTGTCCCATAAAACGCAAGGGACTTTCCAGGATAACGGACGAAAGTAAAAAAAATGTAGTTATTAATTCTAGACGAACTTTAGTGAATTATCTTTGCACTCTACTAGACGGAATCTCGGACACATCTAGTTAACTATAAATATACAAATATGGGCACAGTTTGGATTCTCTATCTCGAAACAGTTATAGGCGCTTTGCCTTTGTATCTTGTAATTACACGACATTTAGTGTATTTAGAATTCTTACCTGAACCTAGTTTTTCAACTTTGTTACTAAATAATTTTATACGACACGTAAATTTACGAAGCGACGCCGCGTCGTTGACAATATGAGACTAAACTTAGTGCACATAAGCAAGTCACGTCGCTTTAGGGCGACAAACTTTTATATTTCGAATTGCTAAAACCTCGACGAGAAGGAAATTACCGGAAATGTCTATTTATTACGACAATTCGTAGACAATATTTCGGCTGTAACAAGTTCATCTCTTGCGGTTTATATTTTTTGCGTTTTATTTTTGTCACTACAAAAAAGTTTTTCTTTTTTTTCAAAAAGACTACGCTATTGACCCAGCAAGGTCTTAACAGCTTCACCGGACTACTAAGGCGAGCGCTTAAGGCACTCAGCCGATTTTATTTTGGCAACCAGCTCAAGGGTGCACGGCACACCTCGGCTTGGCTGTTGCCTGTTGCATGCAAAATCGCGACCTATCTTAGCTTAAACCTAGCTAACTATTCATATATGTATGAGTTGTTGAAACGTATATGTGTACCAAGCATACGCGCCTCAACAACTCCTCCATATATTTATTATCGGAAAATTGAGAGTTTTTCAGTTCGATAAGGGAAAAAAAGTAAACCCTTCCACTTTCATGTGCAAGTGTGTAGGCGTGCACGTGTGTGGGGGTGATCGTGTAGTGTTGTAGCAGTGATGTATATTTGTGTGTTACCGTATCGCGCAAGCAACGCACTCAAGGGCTCCCTACCGAGGGATCAAACCTAGGCTTGAGCCGCTGCCGTGGGAGGCCTAATCGGGTTACAAAAAGTTAAAGATTTTCTATCTTTAGTACGAGTATATGTAGTATATAAACACTTAATATACATGAATTTCTTAGAAGTTAAGTCAGGGACAAGCGACCCGAATATTTTCCCGGACTACAGTATTTAGGGTCGTTATTTTGCCTGTTAAACGGTATATATAATGGACAATTTATCATTGAGTACAGGCAGTCCTCGACATACGTCGTTTCAAGTTACGTCGAACATTGTTTTGTCACTATTTTTCAAGCATAAGTCAATTGTTTTGATTTCCGGCATAGGAGGATTCACTTGTCGCGGGGATTACCCCGTACCTGCCACTGATTTTGTTCAGTTAGTTCATGGACAACGGCCAATCAAGATGTAATTTTTAAATTTATTTTTAAAAAGCATCAGTTTTTTTTACATCTTTGTACAGTTTTTTGTTTTTACACACATATTTAAGTGAATTTTAATCTAACTATGCCACCTAAACAAGACAGTAATAGTAAAGTGAAGAAGAGAGTAAGAAAGACAATTACGATGGAGGTTAAATCTAAGATTTTAAAACTGAAAGATCACGGTTGTTCGTCTTCATCTATTGGACGAGAACTTAATTTATCGCCCACGATCGTACAAACAATATTGAAAAATAAAGAAACACTCCTAACAGCTCTACCTTCCGTCTCTTTAAACAGTACTATTATACGAAAAATGAATGCTTTAATTTGTGAAATGGAAAAACTCTCGTATACTTGGTTTTAAAGTCAAACTCAGTGACGGGTGGGTTCCTTTAATTTGGCTATTATTCATATATTCATATAAATTATTTTAAAAACTTACTTTTGATAATAAAGTATGTATATCCTTTGTTATAAATGCAGTTTTTTTTTTGAGTCCGTGTGGATCCCGACCCTTGAGTTTTACATATTAAACATATGAAAAAATATGTATCGACTTACGTCGTTTCGATTTACGTCGCGTGTTTCGAAAACCTAACATGCCGTAAGTACGTGGACTGCCTGTATAGTAATTTCCCTATTAATTTCTACAGGTTTTTACTTTCATTATCTATTACTTTCAGTTTGATTACATAACTGTTAGAAATATGTTCTAATTAAAATTGAGTCAAGATGATTCGATTATGATTACAAGTATTTTTATTTAAACTAGCCGACCCCCGAACGTTTTTCCACCTTAATAATTAAAAAAAACTTGACAAATTATATACCTAAACCTTCCTCATAAATCACTTTATCTACTGGTGGAAACCACATGAAATTCCGTTCAGTAGTTTTTGAGGTTATTGCAAACAAACAGGCAGACAGATAGACAGACGTGGCAGAGGAATTTGTTTTTTTTATTTTTTTTTATTGTGGCACGGCTAAATGAAACTGCACTATGCCTGATGGTAAACACAGTGCAATCCAAAAATAATAGCGACCACCGATTGACACACTATCCATCGCCGGTCGCTACTATCATGCCGGCCTGGAAAAAGCTGGATATGCACAGGCTGATCCCGAAACGCGACCCGCAGAAGCGAATCACTATTACGGGTTTTTTCACCATATACATGGTGGTTGCGACCCAGTCGGGCTATAAAACCCTACCACCCTATTTTATAATATGTAGTAATTATTTTATTGAAAACTAGTTTTTCGCCGCGGCTTCGCTTACGTTAGCGTGGATTTAACCAATCCCGGGGGAGTAATACCGTTTTCTCGATAAAAGGACCCCATGTCCTACTAAAATTTCATCATAATCAGTTCAGACAGGCATCAAAATTCAACAAGGCGCAAGAGCCAGTGTGTTTGGCGGTATTTATCAAAGGGCGCTAGGTCGTCGGCGCGTACCGCATAACACAGTAGAACGAATGGCCGACAAAACAATATGAATCTTATAAAGTTATGGTTGCAAATGTTACTGAGTATTTCGTTAATAGTGAAAAAAATCGTGTTTTGTGTCGCCACGTCTCGCCACGCCTCGCCACGCTACATCGTTTCACATAAAATGTAATTGTTTTACGATGTAATCTCTTGTAGGGGGCTTCAAGTATTACGTAAGCACTGAAGAGGGCGGCCCTTGATTTGCTTATTTTTGATTTAATGATTATTTTTGATGGGGGGGGGGGGGTCCAGCTAGTGATTACGTCAACAATATTTCTCTATGAAATCGGAATAGATTTAGATAAATTTTTACGTAAGTAGGGAGGATAGGAGTAAGGGCATTGCTTACTTTTGCTGACCAGGGGGAGAGAGGCGGTCAGAAATTACAAACATTCTGCTTACGTGCCCCTAGACTATTTTCAAATAACATTCTTTGTATAGTACATGTCTAACTTTAAAAATATGGTACTAGGTTAAATGTAGGGTATATCTATCCTAATGTATTATTAGTGTGGTCTGGTTATACACCGGTGTATTAATCTCGTTCTCTCTATATAGTTATTAAATGTATAGTTATTAGTAACAAAACAATGTCATATTATAATAGTTTTAAAAATGCTGCATTTGCACGCTCCAGTTTCTATATAACCTATTACTAATTGTAAATTATACAGTATGATTCATCCGTCTCACAAAGCCCGAACAACGAAAAGGTTAAAGGTTGGATTTGAAATGTCGAATTTACCTTCCGGGGTTTATTTTCGTCTGGGTATTTATGTGATGAATTACTGCTCTAATATTTAGAGAGTAGTTAGGAATAAAACATGTTAATGTGCGACAAACTCACATATGTATTATAAATTAATGAATGCTTTATTTTTTTAGTTTGTATACTTGTGAGTTTAATGCCCCAACTCCACAAGACACTTTATTTCAGCTAACCAACGATATTATCATCAAATAAGACGTACAAATATGAAACAACTAAAAGAAATTAATATAATAAAAATAATATAAACTGTAGGTATCTACTAGAAGATTAATAATCTCTCGGATACTAGTAACCGTTAATTATTTTTATTATATACTTGTGTTGTTGTGTTAATTATTTAGAAAAATGTTCATTGTGCAGACAGATATCTATATTCTATATAATAAGTAAAGACATCTGCTTCAAGTAATAATTCATATTGAAGTGAAAATTTCCTTAAGAACGTTGTTGTTTGAAAACAAAAATGTGACGTTAATAAATATTATTCAAGGTTTCACTTCTACTGTGTGGAAACTGCACAAATACTATTTTTCTATATTAACATTCATTTATAATATAACTGTAACTTATTAAGAAATAAGGATTATTAACTTTTGGCTTACAAACCAAAAAATAACTACAGAAAATTATATTACAAAAAGACATAATCGTAAAATGAGTAATGAGAGATTTCGGTACTGCGAAGATATAGTACAAGACGAAGGCGAAATACGAGCGGGAGCGGAGGAAAGTTGGAGGCGTCTAGAGGACGCTCAATGACGAAGAGCGGACACTAACTTGCATTAAATGTATTAAAACTACAAACAAACTGAACAGAATGATACGGCACTTTTATTATTCCCAGTATTCGCTTCTCACATTTCATAGTTGTTCTTAATGATGGACACCGCGGCCGTCGAGTTTTATGGTACTCTGATATTACATATATGTAATATCAACCGATACCCGCAACTTTGTCTGTATTGTTTATTGTTTAACAAAATATTTTACGTTCAGAGGAGAAAATATAAACACACCGCTTGCCACATTTATCCAAAAGAAAAAATTAATCGCTGAACGCGTAATGATTATAAGAATTATAGTTCTTTAAAACTAACTTTTTAATAGATGAAAATGATCTTTTTTTTAAATAAGGACCAAGTATTTAGAAAGTAATAATTTAAAAATAAACGAAATCTATCCAGTATTTTTTGCGTGTGCACGCACGACCACATCTGTTATTTCATTAAAAAATGATGATTCATTAATAGAACTATATAAAGAGTAAATAATTAACTAAGAATATAATAAAGAAGTAAATTTCTTTTTACCTTTTTCTTTGTTAATATTAGGTTCAAATACAACGTTTAAAATTAGTAGGTAGCTTGTATTATTCAAGAATATTATTATTACAATCACTAAAGACGATATTATAAGTTTAGTATTTGTAATAAATATGATTAAACATATACAAATATTTTAAGAGATACTTTCGAAAACAAAAAAGGGCAAAGAAAAGAAAACTAATATAAAAGAGAATGGTAATCGTAATACACATTTGTCTAGAAAATTTCATCGCAAATCTCATCAGACGACGCACGCTTACATCTGTCGTTAGTTATTACACTCATATGCGGAACTTGGAGACAACAAATTCATTACCTCGCTTTAGTAATATCTATAAATATATACGAATAAATTACCGCTAATATTACAATAGGATTGGATGATAAAAACTTCCCACTTTATATTATTACATGCATAAATTTCATTTTATGGTTTGTATATAGTGTTACCCTGACATTGTACCCAAGTTAGATGTTTATGAATTTGTATCACTGCGATTTTTCATATTGTAAAAAATAATCTATCACATAACATTTCCAATATTATACCAGGTGACTGTTTAGACAGTAGCAATATCGCTGCAAGACACTCTGCATTTGATTATCTTTCTGTGATCATCGTTCTTTACGAACTTTTACAAAGTTCACTTGGTAAAACGCACAATTTACCTTCATTGTATTATGATCAGACAGCCTAGTTCTCGATTAGATCAGATTGTAATCGTGACAAAATGGAAGCGCGAGGCAGAATACCATAGGCAATCGTGATAACATAAAGTGTTCACAATTTACCAACTCATGGCGGTAGCTACTAACATTTAGTGGTACTTACGATTAATCAATCAGACCTTTCAGCTAAGATAGATCGCGAATTGCACGTATCAGGCAACAGCCCAAGTCGAGGTGTGCCATGCACACTTGAGCTTGTTGCCCAAATAGAATCGGCTGAGTGCCGCAAGCACTCGCCTTAGTAGTCCGGTGAAGCTGTTAAGACATTGCTGGGTCAATAGCGTAGTTAGTTCGAAAAAAAAAACGATTAATCAATACAGTGACTTTGACAATGTTTATATGTATAATTCTTCTGTCCGTGTGTATGTGACTGAACTCCTACGAAACGGCTAGAGATATTTTGATGCTTTTTTGTGTTCAGGTGGTTTCAAGAATAGTTTAAATTCAGAATTGGACCCGCTAGATGACACGGCCTTGGCTTGTTTTTTAGGATTCTATTTATTACCAAAGCAGGACAACGTCCGCTGAGTCTGCTACTCGTTACATATTAGAAAACAAAGTCCTCTGACATCTGTCTGTGTTCGCGATAAACTCAAAAACTAATCAACAGATTTTCATTCGGTTTTTACCAACAGATAGTGATTTACGAGGAAGGTTTAGGTTAGGTTAGTATATAATTTGTCTAGATTTTTTTTACGAAGCGGAACAACGTCCTTCAGGCCCTCTAGTAATTAATATATAAGTAAAAAACATAATTACCAAAAACATCTTTATTGTTTCATAATTACAAACAGTAGTGTATTTCAAAGCTTATTAATTAATACAATGAAGTAGTTTGTCGTATTCGAAAGTGTTAAATCTATGCGTTACGAGTGATTGAGGCCATCTTTACATGAATGTTATCTTCGTCCGCACTTGATTAACTTGCCACACGTTCAGATTTTCATACTCCTCAATACACGCGTCCACCTGAACAAGAATAATTAGTTCTTAATAAAGTTAATTAAAAATTAAAATTAATAAAAGTCCATCTTTTTGGCCGCTCTAAATATAGCTATAAATTCGTACTTGTACGGTATATAGTCTAAGAGTTTAATACAAAACAAAGTTAAAATATTATTATAGGAATCTAAAATTGGCATTTATTAAACGAAAACATATTTGACCGACCTTACTTCGGTGGGATATGGGTAAAAACATGAGTTGACAAACCTTGTCCTGACAGTGTCAAACACTAGAAAAAAAAATAGTAAAATAGCTGCACCCGTTCTGAAATACATTTAACAATTAATTTTTGACGTGAAATATCTGTAGGCGAGGGTAACCCTGATCGTTGTCGTGGCGAAGCAAATCATGACCTTTGCACTATTAACGAAACACTCAAAAACATTTGCAACCATATATGTATAGACATAAGATTCAAATTATTTTTGTCAGCCACTCGTTATACTAGTGTTAAGCGGCACGTGCCCACGACAGCATCCTTTGATAGATGCCGCCAAATACATTGCACCTGCTCGACGCCTTTTTTACTTTTTGTATTCAATAAAAATGGATATTTATATAATAAAATAAATAAACAGTAATTATTTTATGAATCAAATCTGTAATGACTTATCTTTTCATTATGCGATAGCTGATTTCTGTCGTAGTCTGTTCTTTTAGGCATATAGCGCAAACAAAACAATTTCGATGTTTCACATCTGCCAGGCGTCCCGTGACGACTAAATTTTTTTATGTATATAGATTAATTTAATAAACGTTTTTTTAAATAACTTCATTAAAAACCGTACCTGATCGGGTTTGAATCCCTTGTCGACACACCGTTCGATGACATCCGCTATTTTGACAACTTTCCCGGAGCCCGCCAACTCGCGAACTATCGCGAATATACGATCCGTTGAACTCACGCCTCTGTGTAACAACATTCAAATATTTATTTATTACTAACACATACCCGCGACTTCGTCTATATCGTTTATTAGGCTAATATTATATTTAATGTACTAAGGGAAAAACATAATCACCACACCGTTTGCCCCATTTCTTCATGGCAAGAAAACACATCGCTAAATGCTTATATTTATAGAAATCGTAGTTTCTTAAAACTTTAATATCCTTATGTTATACTAGATGTTACCCGCGGCTCCGCACGCGTTTTTTAAATTCATTAAAAAAATATTAAAAATTGTTATTAGATGTGTAAATAACAATAATACTCTTTCAAACATATTTGTAAGTATGACACGCACATCATCTACAGTAACTGATAACAGTTCATCACTACTATGTAAAACAAAGTCCTGTTCCACGTCTCTCTGTTCGCGATAAGATCAAAACCTACAAAACGCATCTTCATGTCGTTTTCATTAATATATAAAATGATTCTTTGGCAAGGTTTAGGTATAGTTTGTCTTATTATCAGGGCAGGCAACGTCTGCTGAACCCGCTAGCTTAAAATAAAACAGCTAATTAGTTACTTATTTGCCCGTAAAATTCCCGTTCAAATATTACTTGTAGTCCGGTGAAGCTGTTAAGACCTTGCTAGGTCAATAGCGTAATCATTTCTAAGAAAAAAAA
>JACEII010000015.1:2251335-2282827 GCA_014332785.1 Antheraea mylitta
ACAGGAACACAAAATAAACCCTAATAATATTTCCGATAGAATGTTATTATGTTACCATGGCAACGCATACAATACTGACACTGACACGCAGTGGATGCTCTAAAAATAGCCCGATTTTGAGACATTCTTCATTAGTGCTCCGCTCCTATTGGTTTTAACATGATGATATGTAGCCTATAGCCATCATCGATAAATGAGCTATCTAACACTGAAAGAAACTTTCAAATCGGACCGGTAGTTCTTGAGATTAGCGCGTTCAACCAAACAAACAAACAAACAAAAAAACAAACTCTTCAGCTTTATAATATTAGTATAGATAATGTATCACAAAAAATTTTTGTGATACATTATATACATATCATATCTTTGTTAACGCATTTATAGCGGAATTACATATTGATTGGTGAAGAGATGAACGGCTAAACTGTACAGGAGATAGTTTGGTGAGAAATAGTTCGGTGAAGCTGTAAAGACCTCACCAGGTCAAAAAGGAAATCGAGATATATATTTAACTTATGCCCGACAACATATTTTAAAGCCGTTCGGTGAGAGTAAATAATTAGTTTAAAGTGTAAATTGCGTGCTAATGTAACACATGATATTACTGGATAAACAGTTTCTGATATTATACAGTTTCTTTTAAAAACAAAATATATTATTATATGAATTGTATACATTATGTGTCTAAATTTTATTTATAGTATTTAATTTAATGTCGACCTTCTAACTTGGTCAAAATGTTCGTTTATATTCATACTAAATATATTAAAATTGTGATAACGTCTCATACATTATGAACGCTGGCTGCACACATTGCAAAGCATGACTCATTGTCACGTTCCGCTTGAGCCGAATGTGTAAACGAGAGCGTGGAACAAACATCTATCTATATACAGAATAATTTATTAATTAATTATATTATAATAAATATTATGTAATTTTTCATCGATGTTTTCTTATGACATTATCACATAGAATTATAGTCCGTAAACCAACTTTATAGATCACCGTTTTTTTTTAAATCCAAGTATAACAAATTGCTTCACTCTTAATGATAAGCACAGTTAATTCCAAAAACTATGGTGGCCACATTCTACTTGCGATTATTCCTCACTCATCCATTTAAAAAGAATACCACACAATTGAAACACAATAAAAAAATAGTTTAGTTACCGATTAGGTTTATCCTGTATGAGCCAGAGTAGGTCGAAACGTGAGAGCAAAGCGGCAGGCAGCTGTATGTTTTGCTCGATGGTCCGCTTCGGGTTGTACCGTCCGTAGGCAGGGTTCGCCGCAGCGAGTATGGAGACTCGGGCGTTCAAACAGGTCATTATACCTGCCTGTATAATTAACAATTACATTACTTTCCAATAATCACATATTTTTAAACATTTTGTTTTCGATCGAAAAATGCTAATTTTGTGAGACTAACCTAACAGTTTATTTTAATTTAAAAATGTTTTTTTATAAAACCGAGCTAGGCTCGGTTGTCCAGGTACCGGGTATATATATATATGAGCTTATATTATTTTATGTGGTAGAGCCATGCTGAAGCTATAACTGGTTTCAGCATTAATCGGTCGGCTCGCCCGGGGTAGTACCATCCGACCCACAGAAACACCAACGTAAAGTAACAGTGCTTGCATTGTTGCGTTTCGTTTGGTCAGCGAGAGCGCCGGAGACGCACCTAGGGATGATTGATATTCATCGATGTTGGAGAAACATCGATGTTTAGCTGAAAAACATCGATCGATGTTTTGTCATCGAAATTTTGATTTCGATAACACCGACACATAGATGTTATGAAAATAAAATATCGAAATGTCAATATATTCTTTAGGGTCATCTAACATTTCATGTACTAGCTAGGGACTAGATAACTATCAAATTTAACTATTTTACAATAGATGATACTATCAACATTATCGAACTAAGCCGAACTAATAGTTATTTCTTTGAAAAGGGGACAGCTTCAGAAAAGCTGGCCAACTCCTGTACCAGCAACGGAACACACAATATGGAAAACACCTAATAAAGTTAGTTTTTTTTTAAACATTTTTATTTGCAAGCAAAATCATTGATGTTTAGAGGCATCGATGTTTTACTATCGATGTTTATCATACATAGATATTTTTAAACCGATGATAACATCGATGTTTTTCTAATATAGAAGAACCTTAGACCCACCTCCCCTTCTCCTTTCCCTTATTCCTTCTCCCCCCTTTCCCACCAACACAGGCTGGCAACGCATTTGCGACCTTTCTGGTGTTGCTGGTGTCTATGGATGGAGGTGATCACTTAAAATCAGATAACACATCTGCACAAGTTATCTTTCATACTAAAAAAAGTACTGTAACCAAAGGACAAGACATAGCTAAAATTACAAGCAATTATATTAGTACGTAATATTAATTAGGGTTACCTTGGCAATACTGATAGTTTGCTGTTCCATGACCTCATGGATCGCTGTGCGGTCATTCTCAGCCATCTTGTCGAATTCATCGATACAGCAGACGCCCTGGTCCGCCAACACCAGCGCTCCGCCCTCCAACATCATTTCACCAGTGAACGGGTCCTATCAATAAAATGCAACAAACCCTCTTACATATACGTAAATAAATACGCAGGAATGTAGGTAAATTGAAGAACATATTCAACTTAGAAACATTCCAAATGATATCGACGGGCTTCCCTATCCTATCCTATATAGTATAGAGGGATTTTTCCGACACAAAATACATATAGGCGTTGTTGAGGCACGCATGCTTGGTACACATGCATGTTTCAATAACTTATATACGTATATAAGTTACCGGACTACTAAGGCGAGCGCTTAAGGCACTCAGCCGATTTTATTTTGGCAACCAGCTCAAGGGTGCACCGCACACCTTGACTTGGCTGTTGCCTGTTGCATGCAAAATCGCGACCTATCTTAACTAACCTAGCTAACTATTCATATATGTATGTACACATGCATGTTTTAATAACTTATATACGTATATAAGTTACCGGACTACTAAGGCGAGCGCTTAAGACACTCAGCCGATTTTATTTTGGCAACCAGCTCAAGGGTGCACGGCACACCTCGGCTTGGCTGTTGCCTGTTGCATACAAAATCGCGACCTATCTTAACTAACCTAGCTAACTATTCATATATGTATGAGTTGTTGAAACGTATATGTGTACCAAGCATACACGCCTCAACTCCTGCATATATTTATTATCGGAAAATTAAGAGTTTTTCAGTTCGATAAGGGAAAAAGTAAACCCTTCCACTTTCATGTGTAAGCGTGTAGGCGTGCACGTGTGTGGGGGGTGGTCGTGTAGTGTTGTAGTAGTGATGTATATTTGTGTGTCACCGTATCGCGCAAGCAACGCACTCAAGGGATCCCTACCGAGGGATTGAACCTGATGTTTAAAACTGGCTTGGTTTGAAGGTGATAGGTACTATGTTGTGAGTGGTACAGAGATTATTTATAAAAATATATTTCAAATACGTTTTCGAAACAATTTATAACTCTTAGACAATAGTTTCAAGCAAGTGACATTTGACGCTTTCGGCGCGATGTTATCTAGATAGCCCAAGCCGAGGTGTGCCGTGCATCCTTGAGTTAGTCGCCCAAACATCCCAAATCGGCTGAGTGCCTTCAGCGCTCACCTCAATAGTTCGGTGAAGCTGTAAAGACCTTTCCAGGACCACAGCATACTCATTTCGAAAAAAAAAAAAAAATATAGACGAGTGAAAGTGGAAATGTCGTAACTTGCATTTTGGGATAGTTTACTTTTTACCATATTCTTCTATAAAAAAATACCACTTTGAATGTTCTGAGTCTTGTTACGATACGAGCTTGGTTTTCTGCCTAGTTTTAGCGCTACACATAAACAAAATTGAAGTTTTGAAAGTTTTTTGACTTTGATGTAAAGTTGTTTTTTTTCAAGTTACGACAATTCTGCTTTCTTCCGTCAATATAGTGGTAAAGAATATGGACACCGTGAAAATCAACATAAGTATAAATATTTCCAACAAGTTGTGAGTTTTGAATTAAGTAAAACATATTACTTTAAATGTCTGTACTGTCTCAAGAATTGAATAATAGACGGCATGCAATATAGGAGTTTATTTCCATGTGTGTGTCTATGAACCGAGCGTAACAATTACTGACTGGCTGCTACAACCTTGTCACAGAGACACTTTGAACTACAGAACTAGGCTCAAAATAAAAATGTTTCTTCAAACACAAGTAGGTGTGTTCCCGCATCTGTACTTAGACTTAATTCTCTCATTTCTAAACCTGTTACAATCTTGACTTAAACTATAACACTAAAATATATAAACAATTATTTTAAAAAACTACTTTCAAAACAGCAGCAGTCAGACCGACTCCTGAGGAACCACGACCAGTTGTGTACTGACTGCGAGGAGCCAAACGATCAATGTAGTTCAATAGCTGGGACTTCGCCACACCGGGGTCTCCCATCAAGCATATGTTAATATTTCCTCTTATCTTCATGCCATTTGGACGTCTGTTTAAAGAAAGACCATTTTTAACCCTTCACCATATCACATTTAGAACATTTGGTTAATATATATTTGGTATATTTCGACCATACATTTGTATTTCGACAAGCGTAGTACCACCCTCTCGCAGAAAACCGACGTGAAGTAACAGTGCTTGCATTGTTGCGTTTCGTTCGACGAGTAGGAACGCCGGAGGCCCACCTCCTCTCCCCTCACCTCCTTTCCCACAAACACAGACTAATAACGCACTTGCGAGTCCCCTGGTGTTGCAAGTGTCTATGGACGGTGATGATCACTTAACATCAAGTAACCCACCTGTTCGTTTGCCTTCTATGATATAAAAAAAGAGCAATTTCAAATGAAACTATAGTAAACCAACACTTAAATTGTCAAATGTTAAGAGGATTCACTAGATTATTTTTTCAAATTGTTAAGACCTTACTTCAAATTGAATTTAAACTTTGTGAGAATGCCTTTTTGGACGAAAATCTTCAAGATTTATTTTCCCACACGTTTTAGTCTACTGAAAATAAAAGTCTATTTTTTTTAACTTACTATATGCACTAAACTACTTAAGGTTAAAAAAGCATATCAGATAGTAAATTACATACTTATCTACGCCTCCAACAAGAAGCAACAACAATGCTTTTTTAACATCTTCATGTCCGTATATTTCAGGTGCGAGACTGCGCGCCATTCTCGAGTACAAGTCTTCTTCAGCCAACTCTGTCAGTTCCTCTTCTGTTAACGCTTCCGCCATCTCATTTTCATCGCTTTGATTTAAACAAGTTACGCCCTATAATATAAACCTCCCATTAAATTATATTATCTTTAAGTTCCAGATATAGGCCTTTAGGAGAATGTAGATGACATAATATTGACGTTAGAAACATTTTCTCTTCTACTCGCAGGACTATTAAGTTATGAATGTTACATTAACAAATTATGAATGTTATTACAATGTATCCCCAGCTCTTTGAGTATTGGAACGAATTTGCTAATCATGCAGAATTTGCTAATCATGCGTTACACACTCTGAACAGATAGGGGGTAGTCCGAGAAAAATTGTAATAAGATTTTTTCTGACACTTACACCCACGGGCTTAAGTTTATTGTAATTTTATTTATCACTAGATATTATAACACAAAGTCTTCTGCCACGTCTGTTTGTCTGTTCGTGATAAACTCAAAAGCTATTGAATGCATTTTCATGAGGCTTTCACCATTAGATATAGTGATGTTAAGATTTAGGTATATGATTTGTCAAGGTTTTTTTAGTATCAGGGCGGGACAATATCTGCCGAATCGGCTAGTTTGTTATAAACTTAATTATCCCAGATAATTTAGTGTTTAATTTACCATTATTTATACGATATACATATAATCGATTTCATCATAAATTTTTCAATGAACTGGATAGCTTATTATATATAATACCTAACACACAGGCTAATAATGATGTATAGGGGTCATTCAAGTATTACGTAAAAACTCATTGGGGGAGGAGGGTTCAGAGCATTGCTTACTTTTGCTGACAGGAGAGTGATCAGCCAAAAATCACAAAAATACGACTTACGTAATACTTGAATGGCCCCGTAACAAATGTGTATCATAATCCAATGCTTAAATTACTAACGTATGGTAATCGTACATGTTTTAATACTATGATACAGATTAGATTTGATAGCAGTAAACTTCTTCAGTTAAACAAAATTTTCGAACAAATAACTTTTAATTGTTATTATGTGTGTATATGAGAGTATGCAAGTGAATACTGACGTGAGCCTCTAGGTAGGTGTCGGAGAGCAGGCCCTGAACGATCTGTCGGAAGCCCGCGTTGAGGAGCGGCAGGAAGACGCCGACGACGGCGACGTGGTCCCCGGGCTGTGCCCGACGCGTAATCTCCCCGCGGCAGTACACCGACAGCTGCCGGGGGATGTGACCCACCGGCACTTGATCCGACTACGCATTGTATTACATCTTATAACGCGACCATCGGTATCTTATAATTCGATAAGGGATGATCGGTATTTGAAAAACATCGATGTTAACATCGGTTTAAAACTATCGATGTACGATAAATATCGATAGCAAAACATCAATGTCAAAACATTGATGTTTTTGCAAGCAAATAAAACTGTTTGTAAAAAAAAAAAATAACTTTATCGAGTGTTTTTCATATTTTCTATTCCGATGCTGGTAAGGAGTTGGCCAGCATAGAAAAAAAACCTTTTGGAAGCTGTCCCCTTTTCCTTTTTCTCTTAGGAAAAGCAAAAAAATAACTATTCATATGACTTACTTCGATAATGTTGATTATTATTATCTAGTGTAATATAGTTAAATTTGATAGTTATCTAGGCCCTAGCTAGTACATGCAATGTTAAATGACTCTAAAAAATATATTCACATTTCGATATTTTATTCTTATTTATAATTAAATTTTTAATTAATTAATTAAATTAAATAATATTATGTTATGGAACATCGATGTTTTTCAGCTAAACATCAATGTTTCTTCAACATCTATGAATATCGATCATCATTAAATTCGATTCGATAACAACTTTTGGATGTGAAATATCTATAAGCGCAGGTAAATCTGAATGTTGACTAAGAGCGACGTGGTGACGCAAAACATGAACATTGCACTATTAACGAAATAAATTAACGATTTAAAAGACATTTGTATAGACATAAGATTCAAATTGTTTTGTCGACCACTCGTTCTATCAGTGTTAGGCGGCACGCATCGACAACCTAGTGCCGCTATTTGATAAATGTCGCCAAACACACCACTCCTGCGCCTAGTTGAATTTTTTTATTGTCGGAAATAAATGAAATGTCGGGTAGTTATACTGCGATTGCCTATAAGGAGGCATATAAGGAGCGGCGCTTGTCGTGTTGACAGTCTGTTTTCTAAAGTTCTAACAAGGGTGGCTCCCTTCTTGTTAGAAAGTTGAAATAATCACATGACCTTGTAATATTATTAACTACTGACAATGGCAGTAATAATCTAAAAGATGGTTGCCAAAATAAAGTTTAAAAAAAAATTATAAGTGAAATTCATAATATACACACATGCTCCTGTATCTTTAGTTCTTGGAACTTCTGAAAGCGTGAACCTCTTGTCTGCAAATGCAACTGTCCAGCTGTTTTATTGAGGCGACATTCATCAGCAGTACAAGCAGCCGGAGGTGTAAACTGCAGAGCTCTCACTGGTTGGTAAGTCTCGGCACCACAAGCACTGCACGAATATGTTGCTACTATCAGAAGTGGCTTCACATCAGTACACCGTGTAACAATACCTGCAAACAAACTTGAATTATCTATACAAATAATAAGAACGTAAATCTAACATGTCTGTAACTTTCAGATTTTTGTAAAAAAAAAATGTTTTTTTTTATGTCATACGAGGCAAAGGAACAAAGGGTTCACCTGATGTTAAATAATCACCATTGTCCATAGACACTTGTAATACTAGGAGAGTCGCAAGTGTGTTGCCAGCTTTTGTTTGATAGAAGGGGAAGGGGGAGGGAAGGAGGGAGGGGCGATCCTCCGGCACTCTCACTGACCAAACGAAACACAACAATGCAAGCACTGGTACTTCACGTCGGTTTTCATGCTAAAACCAGTAATAGCTTCAGCGTTGCTCTACCACCTACGAAAATTGTTGCAGGTGTCTTGGAATTAGTACTAAAATACATTTCAATCATTTCTAGTATTGTCTGTCTGTGTGTGTGTTTGATCACACAGCACTGCTAAAATACTGCATTCACAATAAAACCTCAGCAAAGAAAATCATATAGCATATCCTCAAATAACATTCAGTTTTAGTTTCATTAAACCAACACTCTATCAAAATTTTTCGTAATTATAATGACGACGCGACTTAATTACGAGAGTGAATAGATCTAATACAGCAGATGTTTCAGTCACTGTTTTCTTAGATTATGTTCCACGCTACAGAGTCACGGGTACAGCTAGTGTCTGAGTATACTTCATACTATCTAGTACTCTCTCTAGTTGTTTACTTTCTTAACAACATATTTTATATACAGAGGAGACACCAGCAAATATATACTTGGCATACAAAATTCTTTGTAAGCAATGTTATTTGTTTGCTTCACCAATCCTGTGCAGGGGCACAATATCTTTTACAACAATTCATATATCACTGAATTTCTAAATATTAAAACTAATAACTTTATGTTAAATTAAATTATCATATTTTTTTATAAAAACCAACTGCCTGATAACGAAAACTTCAGTAGATTATAAGTGATGAGTGCACAAAGGCAGCCCTATATTAATTTATTTCTTATATTTCTAATACTTTTCATAACCATATTGTGAATTAAAATTCACAACAATTATCATTTAATCAATTGCTAATTTCAGCATATGCTTGTTTATAAGAGTATTTTAGAATGCATGTATATTTACTAATTTAAATTGTTACTACAATCAGCTGATGGTAATATATATTGTGAGAAGAAATAGCATAAAAGAAACAAAATAGTATTTCTGTACATAGAAAAAATTTAGTACTATGAGTTTCTATGGTTAAAACCTCCACTAGTGTGACTATGGCTGTACCTTTCCACAGAAAGATAATTTTGGATCAACGCAGGGACTCTTATGGATTGGCATCATATTGTTATTACTATATTATAATTATTTATATAGACTTAATTATGAAAAATAATTAAGATTTATGAGTATAATCATGTTATAGTATAACTTCAATATAGTTATCTTTAAAATTTTTCATGTACATAATTCAGTTCACACCATTACACAACAATAATGTTTAAACAGAATGAATGCTTTAAACACAATATCATTTAGAACAATATACATTATAGTCCAATTTTTAGGAAATATAAATGAACCTCTTTTTAAGATGAGATGATAACTTTTTTGTAATTGAAAATTATTTATTTTCATATTATGTCATTGATTAGTTAAAAGATAAGTATAATTCAGCTAAATGGTAAAAAAGGTGAAAGATATAGAAAAATGTACATTAAAAAAAAACAATTACATGACAGTCAAGCACAAACAAGGCCTGAAAATAAATTATTCTATATCTACACATACCTCGAACTGTAACTAATTTGCCGATGTGTTCGGCTTTTACTTCTCTTATAGGTACTGATTTTGATGATGACATATCCTTGAAGTAAACTTCACTGAAAATTAAATAACATTTTTTTTATCTTTAATTATGGCGACCAATCTTTCAGATTATTACTACTATTGTTGTGTAGTTAATAATATAACAAGCATTGTGTGGTTATTTCAATATTCTAACAAGATGGTGACTCCCTTATTAGACCTTCACCAAATTTACAAATTATAGAGTCAAATAACACAGGATTATGAATAAAATATAAAATCCACTACATGACAGACTAAAATCCTACCAAAAACCCAAAATAACATTGTTAAAGATATATTACTAGACCAAATATAGAAATTAGAGTGACAAAAATGATTAGATCACAATTGTGATTAACATGAAACTTTCAAAATATCAGATACATATCTTCTACTTATCTCTATCTAAGATCAATTAGTATAGTAATGTATCTTAATCTCTATATATCAATTAAGAATAAATAATATAGGATATTTTTTTCTCCCTTGATGACCATTAATGTTCTAAGATTTTGATGAGCAATTTTGAAAAAGTATGTATAAACTTACAATCGTCTTATTAACTCTGGTGGGTATCTGTTTCTTGGATCTCTCATTTCTCCTGGAATCCTATGATTTCTTGACTCCAACATAATTCTGTGTTCAATGTAAACATCCAAGGTATCTTTGGCAACTACCTGTATTTCAAACAATTATCATATTTAAAAAAAATTACAAATTAAATCATTGATATTAAGTTACAGAACCTATTTTCATTCTGTTTCTATTGTGAAGTATAAATAATGCAAGCAATTAACTTTTAAAGTTAATGTTTTCACCTCTCTGTGTTTATATTCAGGTAACATTTCATAAACTACATCAGAGACCATGTTTGTATAACGGCGAGTATTTTGTTTCACAGCCACAGCCAGGTCTTCGTTCATCTCATGTAAATCATCCAAATCCACCACAAATGTTATCTGCAAAATTTTAGAATTTCAATAATTTAAATCATTTACTAAGATTTTAAACTGTCAATTACAACATGTCCCTTTAAAACTATAGCAACAGAATATAGTTTATATTAAATAAAATATCAAAAATATTAATAGCATTAGAAGTATTTATGTCCCAAACAGTTCTCTCTACACTTTTCACACAAGTCCTACCTGTTCCCGATGTGCCACTTTAGTGAGCATTTCTGCATACTTAAAATGTTTATGCCCCTCATCATCAGTTAGACAGTAGTCCACAAAAAAATTCTTGAAAGATTCTGTAACAAGATTAAAAAGTACACATAGCCTGTACTATTTTTAAAATACGAGTATTATTCAATTATACCGTAATAAAATTTCAAATCGCACTAACTGCTACTTACCTTTATCTGCTGCATAATCTCGCATCGCCATTTTGTCAGTTTCTACACAATAAAGACAGCAAAAACTTTATTTACCTACAAATCAAAATAGATAGACGGTTCCAACGTTCATGCATATTTGACAGTTCAAAAGGCGCGAAAAAGAATAAACATTATTTTTGTCTTTGGATCTTATTTTTTTCTACATTACCATGGAGAAAGCAAAAGCAAATATGCTATACAGCCAAGTTAGTCGTGATTTCATAATTTATAAACAATTTGAAAGTTCTAAACATTATCTTTAGTAAATAATAGACAATAAAGTTAAATATTTTTCGAGTATTGTACTAGGTAAAGGAAAAGTTATCTCACTTTCAAATAAATTAAAAAGTATATAATACATATTATTACGGAATGAAAAATAAAGTATTTTCTCTTTCTTTCGTGATGCATAGCTATCTTTTTTAGATAATTATGCTATTTTTTGTCAAAAAAGAAAAAAATCTATTTTATGCAAACTCCTCAAGATAATATATGTGTATACATAAAAAAGATATTGCAGTTTAATTTATGATTTATATAGTAAATATCTAAATGATAACTAACGTTTACCAATGTGTTTCAACAATTACCCTAAACAGTTTTGAATGTATGAAATTTTTTATATGAAAAAAATACGTAGTTAAGGCTTTCAGTTTATATAAGTGAATTATGGTTTTTAGAACATTGGTAAAAAAAATAATGCCACAGACAACTATGAAGCATTTTGACAATTTAGAATTAGATTTACATTTTACTCCCGACTTTGGACGTGTCAGTGCAGCGGTCTGGGTGTCAAAGCACAGAGTTATACTAAGCTATAGATGCCCACCTGGTACTACGGTGTTTACTGGGGAAGCTTTTGCTATCCTTGAAGCCATACTATTTATAAAGGCTCACAAATTAACGAGAACCATTGTATTTACTGACAGCAAAAGCTGTCTTGAAGCGATTTTGTCTAACCCTTTCCATTCCAAGGATAAGCATCCAGTTATATTTACAATTAGGAAAGCATTGTATGAGTGTCACAATTTAGATTTTAGTACGGTTATTGCCTGGATCCCTGGGCACTGTGGAATTTCGGGTAATGAAACTGTGGACTCTTGCGCCAAATGTACCATCCAGTCGGGGTCCTTGGATCACTATAGGATTTACGCAAGGGACCTATGCCTATCTTCTAAGTCAGGATTGTTTGATGCATGGCAAAGGAGTTGGAATTTGTCTCGGAAATTAAAAGGCAAGCATTATGGGTCTTTGTAAATTGATATCCCGCAAAAGCCATGGTTTTTTTAATTCAGAAATGTGAATAAAAAGGTTACCTCTATTATTTGCCGCCTGCGCCTTGGGCACGTCTGCACACCAGTACATTTGAATAAAATAAGGATCAGGGATCACTCTATTTGTGTATGTGGCTTAGAGGACGGATCACCGGATCACATATTTTTTAATTGCCCTAGAAACAGTTTCTCTCTCTATGATGTTCTACCTTCTTCTATTCCCCGTCCTACTAATATTATATGTCTCTTAACTCTTGTTATGGATAACCATCTAATCGTAGAATGCTTCTCGAAATTTATTAATACTAACAAAATTAAACTTTAGATTTTAGTGTAATGCTCTTGTGTATGTTCGCAATCTATCTAAACGTAATCTAACAATATGTTGTATGCTTAATTTACATGTATTTTCTTTGTGATGTCTGTTTGTAGATAGCCCGGTCTGAATATAAAGATATTTGTCTAATTGTCTGGCGCAACCTCCATTGTCTATGACTCTATTCACTTGACATTGGCAAAATTGTGTCAACACACATGTTGCCATTTTAAGAAGAAGAAGAAGAAGATTTTACTCCCGCCAATCAAAACGTCAAGCAATAATGTTATTGTTTATCTTGAAAGAAAAAGGAATTCTTTTTTAGATTGAGAAACGAATAAAGAATAGCAGAAACTCAACAATGGCAGAATCACTGGGTAACCATAAATATAACCATTGTGAAATATACATTTCTACTAAATGGAAAACTTATTTGAAGTTTTGAACTTTTATTGCAGCTGGGCAACGTGCGAAAAGGCAAAAAGTAGATAAACACGGGCGTTTTTCTGCTTTGGAAAAACTGAAACAGTTGAAAGGGAAAGGCTCTAAGAATAAGTATGACGTTGATGAACTCGAAAATGTATACGATACGGTTGATGAAAAGGAATATACTGATCGGGTTATGCAGCGACAAGAAGATGATTGGATCGAAGACGGTTAGTTGTATGCGACTAAAGATTTCAAAATTCGAATTGCTGCCCTCCCAAGTTACAGCCAGTTCTAGTTTTGAATTAAGTATAACTAATATGAACTATGGTGTTACGTAAATGTTTATAGATGGCACTGGTTATGTAGAAGACGGTAGAGAGATTTTTGATGATGAAGAAGAAGATACATATGTGGCATCCAACACTAAGGAGTCTGGTAGAGGTCAAAAGAGAAAAGCTAAACTGGCAGCACAACCTTCCGCTAAAGGAAATATAAGAACATTACTGGGTTCTATGCCAACAAAAAAGAAAGAGGTTTGTACAGAAAAATATTCAATTTACATTTGATGTGCTGATTTTAAAGGTAAAATGCCTTATGAGATGGTCTTTCTATTCTGCGTTGTCAAGGTTGTATATACTAAAAATTAAGCTCTAGATTGCTTAAAAATAAAATGATATTTCAAAAATCCATTGGATAAGCAAACCAGTTCATAAAAATAAGTAATTACTGTTAATAGGTCCAAAAATTTGTATAATACAACAAATAAGTAATATGTTATGCTGAAAAACTACTTTTGTGTGAATTAATTTCTTATTTAACTGGCTGTTCCTGAAACTTTATCAGTGCGAAATAGTTACTTGGGCTATCACTGACATGCAGTGAAAGCTCTCAAAAGCAAAAAATAATAATTTTGAAACATTCTTCATGGGTGCTGTGTTCCTGCTAATCTTAGCGTAATGATATGTATAATATATAGCATTCCTCAGTAAATGAGCTATCTAACACGGGAAGAAATTTTCAAATTGGACCAGTCGTTCCTGAGATTAGTATGTTTGGCCAAACAAACCCACCAACTTTATAATATTAGTATACATATTATAGTGAATGTTAATTTGCACTTCCACCTGGAATTGCTATTGGAATTTCAGCCAGCAGTGCAAAGTAAAGTCCACTATAATATTTCGTGCTATATTTCTGCAAAGATGTGAATTCTTCAATCAAATAACAATTAATCATTTTTTAATTACTGAGTTTAGACATGAAATTCAGTTTCAATTTGAAAACCTTTTATGGTATAGTTTATAAAGTTAGAATTAAAAACAGTACCAATGCAGTAATAATATATTCAGAAATATTTATTTTTTAAGGATGCAAAATTATCAGATGATAACATACTATCTGATATCATATCAGATTTAGATGGAAATGCACCTTCTGTAACAAAGCCTGTGCCAATAAAACCTAAAGCTAATATAGTAGATTCTAGTAAAAGAGATGCTCAGAATTATTTCAAAAGTCTCTCCTCCTCAATCAAGAAACCTTCAAATTCATTCTCATCAGTGGAGCCACAGGTAAAACTTGTTTACATATTAATAGTTACTATTCTGTATGAATGAAATAGTGGAATTTTGTATATAGTTATAAAGAGTTCACACTGTATTTTTAAATTTTTGCTATTTCAGCATGTCCCATAGGATATACATTATATTTAATGTATAATATAATTTGATATGTGTTTTTGAACCAGTAAACATTGTACAAAGTGATATAAACATATCCTATATTAAATGAATCTTATTACATTTTATATAGAATACAACAATTATATACAATACTTTGACATAAGTTGTAATATTAAAAACATGTAATATATTTCGAATATACTTTTGTGTTTTACAGTATTCTATTGGGTAAAAAATGTTTCAATAATTTGAGACAAATGCAAAATTTCCCTTATGAAGATAATATCTTATGTATAATATGATATTTAAAAAAAAAATTATGCATTTATTATATGAGTTTGACTGATGACTAGATGAAGTTCGGCATTAGACAACATAATCGTAGGTGGTAGAGCCACTCTGAGGCTATAACTGGTTTCACCATGAATCAGTCGGCTCACCCAGGGTAGTATCACCCGACCCACAGAAACGTCAATGTGAGCTTCCATTGTTGCGTTTCGTTTTGTCAGTGAGAGTATCGAAGTTTCACCTTCCCCCTCTTCCTTCCCTCTCTTCTCCTCCAAATACAGGCTGTCAACGCACTTGCGACTCCTCTGGTGTTGCTAGTGTCTATGGACGGTGGTGATTACTTAACATCAATAGACCCACCTGTTTGATTGCTTCCTATAATATAAAGATAAAAAATAATATATAGTAGTTGAATGGTGTAGTATTGTTTTAATAATATTCTAAACAAAAATTAGATTTGTATTTTTTTTTTTAATTTATAACATGAATTTACAGAAACAAAATGGTGAATGTCATGAAGAACCAAAAAAGCCACAGAAAAAAGCTGAATGGAAAATAGACAAGGAAATAAAACAGGAACTATATGATACAGCTACACAAAATATAGAAGAATTTCACACACAAGATATTGATTTTGATGATGACTTTTGTGACCATGCTGTCGCACCACCTGTTGAAGTAAAACCAGAGCCTTCTAGTACTGCTACAGTCAAAGATGTAGCAGAGGAATTCCTTAATGAAGAATTTGATATATTTCCAGTACCTAAGAAGGCTCACAAAGAAATAAAACCTTTAACAAGCACATGGTCTGAACAAATGGGTGATAATCAAACAACGCCCACTGTACAAACTGATGGTCAACTGCCTCTTCAAACAAACGATAATGGAGAAAAAGTGTTGAAATTCTACTGGTTAGACGCATGGGAGGATAAATTTGTAAAACCTGGTGTGGTCTATCTATTTGGTAAAGTTTATGTCAATCCTTCAAACAAGAAAGCTGGTTGTGTTTCCTGTTGTCTTGTTGTTAAGAATATAAATCGTCAAATGTTTTTACTGCCTAGAGAATATGTAAGTATAATTAATTTTCTATATTAAACAGCTAATTGGACATTACAACTTTGATTACAAGTAACAAATCATGTGTTGCAACTTTAAGACAGCTTTCACATCTTCTGAGCTACAGTACTACTATTTTGTCAGTATTTGAGACAAATGTCATTTTATTGTACAATAAAACCAAAATTGTATTAGATGGAGGAAGTATTGTACAATCCTAAAGCAACAGGTATCATCATAAGATTTATAATCTATCTATAGTCTAGACAATGCAGACTTACAAACCTATTGATTGCTGTATATATTACTGGTTATACACATTGGCTGATGCAGAAATGTCATATGCCTATGCATATCGCATAGAAAGATATAGTACATTTTGTGTGTTCTGGTTACAATCCAATAGAACACAATTACCATGTGTTTATTAATAATTGTGTTAACTCAACTGTAAAACATCTATAGGTGGAGAATAAACCCGATTGTTGACATGGCGATGCAAAACATGAACAGTATTAACTAAATACTCAAAAACATTTCCAACCTTATCTATATGATCATAAGATTTTGTCAGCCACTCGTTCTAATAGTGTTCCACTACGTAAGGCCCTTTGATAAAGGCCATCAAGCACATCGCGATTGCACCTAGTTGAATTATGTATATTAATAAAAATTAATACCTATGTAATCAAATAAATAGTCATTATTTTATGCAAAAAAATTGTAATGCTTTTTATCTTTTCATTATGCCATAACTGATTTCTGTCGCGATCTGTTCTTTTATGCATATAACTTATTCAAAATGATTTTGATGTTTCACATCTTTTAGGCGTCCCGTGACGGCTCATTACTTTCTTTTATTTTTCACTTCTATTATTTATTTCGCATTTATTCCATATTTTACTTTTATTCCAGAAATTGGACCCTATAACATTAGAAGAATCTAATAAAGAGGTGTCGATGATGGATATGTATGAAGAATTCAATACCACAGTAGCAGCTGAATTGGGCCTAAAAGAGTTCAAATCGAGAAAAGTCACCAAGAACTATTGTTTCAATTTACCAGATATTCCAGCACAATCTGATTATATGGAAGTTAAATACTCTGTAAGTTATGTGTTTTACATGAAAAATACATACAATTTAAAAGGATAGTTAACTAATATTCCTTTAAAACACTTTGGACTTATTCAATTAGCCTTTCCAGTGTCGAAATTATAATAATGAACTCCTTAATTTTTCATTTTGGAAATGATTAAGGCTTTATCTAGCTATACTTTTAACAATGTCCTATGTCAATAATAAATAATGAGAAGTAATATTTATAAAATTTCACCAAAATTACTAATTCCCTAGAGTAATTATGAAAATTAATGAGTACTCTTGCTTTAACATTTATAATAATATCATTTGCACTGTAAATTATCTCATACCTTGGTAATTAATTTATGCTAAAGGAAAGTTAAACCTAAAAAAATTGAAAGGAAAATAATTATTTACTTTCACAGGCAGCATTTCCTGCACCACAGGTCAATAAGAAATATTTGTCATTTTCCCATATATTTGGAACTAACACCTCGTCTCTGGAGACATTTTTATTAGAAAGAAAGATCAAAGGACCATGCTGGTTGGAAATAAAACAGCCAGAACATGTGCAAGCGAAAGTATCATGGTGTAAGCTAGAAGCTGCTTGCGATAAAATAGAAAACATAAATGTTATAAGGAATGATGTTAATCTGGAGCCACCGCCTGTGGTTGTTGCAACAGTGAGTAAAAAAATAAGTAATTTTAATTTAACTAAATTATAGACAATAATTACGTGTTTATTTATACAAACACATTTACATTATTTAACATATTTACCATCAGATGACGGTCACGCCATCTGCTATAGCCGCCAACAACTCTATGACATACCACCCTTTCCAGTCGTGCACAATCGTGGTCGCCACTATTTTTTTCTTGCAACATCTACTACATATTTTCGCTTTCATTTCGCGTCCTGTGCTACTGATTCTATTGAAGAATCTAGGAGGTATTATCGTTCCCTTATAGGTGAAATTCTATAACAATTTCGTTACCCGCGTTCGCACCGTGAAGACAATAGTTCCAAATTCCAGACTTTTATATTAACCTAGTGAAGACGAAATGCAGTTTGCTACTGTAGGTGCTCTGGCTGGCTGTACGCGGTCGTGGAATACCCTTAGGAGAACACCAGGTCATTGCACGACTTCCTGATTCCTTCCTTTCACTATTCCCCTCGTCATTGAGGCACATCAGATAGTGGTCAAATGTTAAAACTTATGAAGTATATGATATACTCAATATGTATAAAAAAATTAATATATATATGTTAATCAGCAAAAGCATATCTTAATTACAGATAAATATGAGAACTACAATGGATCCAAAGACAAGAAAGACCAAAATATTGATGTTAAGTTGTCTGTCTCACAACAACTTTCCAATACATAAACAACCACCAAATCCACCATTTCAACAACACTTTTGCGGTAAATCATTTAATGTTTCTCTGTGACTAAGTTTATAATGTAACTTTATTAACAAAAAGTATTATTTAAATTACAGTGATGACAAAATGCAATGAACTCTGGCCTCTAGATTTAAAACAATCACTGCCCGAGTATAAAGCAACAAAATTAACCAAATGTGATACGGAAAGAGAACTGCTTAATTATTTCATGGTTCAGTTTTGGAAACTTGATCCTGACTTGGTCGTTGGTCACGATTTACAGGGATTCCAACAGGATTTGCTCATAGGAAATATATTGGACCTGAATATACCGAATTGGTCACGTTTGGGAAGATTGAAGAGAACTGTTACTCCACAAAAAAAGTTCGCGGCTAAAGATGCGTTCCTTGGAAGGTTGGTCTGTGATATAAAACTTTCCGCAATGGAACTGATTAAAGCGAGAAGTTTCGATTTGGATACTCTTTGTGTCAGCGTTCTCAATATGAAGGAAGGGGAACGTGTTGATGTTGCTTTAGAAGACTTACCTCGATATTATGAGAACAGTAGGGATTTATTCCAGCTCGTGTCTCTGAGTATGCAAGATGCTTCTTACATACTAAAAATTATGTGTGAATTAAATGTTGTGCCTCTGGCGTTACAGATAACGCAAATAGCTGGCAATGTAATGTCGCGAACATTGATGGGTGGTCGATCTGAAAGAAATGAATATTTATTGCTGCATGCTTTTACAGAAAAAAATTATATTGTACCAGATAAAATATATGGAAAAAGGAACATATCAGATGATGGTAACGGTGAAGAAGATGGTGCAAATGTTTCAAAGAAACAAAACAAAAAGAAAGCTGCATATTCTGGTGGTCTTGTTTTGGACCCCAAAAAGGGTTTCTATGATAAACTTATCCTACTTATGGATTTTAATTCACTATACCCAAGTATTATTCAGGAGTACAATATATGTTTTACTACTATTAAACGTAAGAGTACTATTGTATCTGATGATGATATATCTAACCTTGTTCTACCAACTTCCAATACAGAACTAGGAGTTCTACCGACACAGATACGGAAATTAGTAGAAAGTAGAAGAGAAGTAAAGAAATTAATGAAATCTCCTGATCTTCTACCAGATCAATATATGCAATATAATATAAGGCAAACCGCTTTAAAATTAACTGCAAATTCTATGTATGGTTGCCTTGGATTTACACATTCACGATTTTATGCAAAGCCATTAGCCGCTCTGGTAACAATGAAGGGTCGTGAAATTCTTATGGATACCAAGGAAATTGTGCAGAAAATGAACTATGACGTCGTATATGGCGATACAGATAGTTTAATGATCAATACAAACTGCTTAGAGTATGATAATGTCTTTAAAATCGGAATCGATTTGAAGAAAGAAATAAATAAAAAATACAGGCAGATTGAACTAGACATAGATGGTATATTTAGATATTTACTTCTCTTGAAGAAGAAGAAATATGCTGCCGTTTTGATAAGCAGGAATAAAAATGGAGAGTTTGTATACAATCAAGAGCACAAAGGTTTAGATATTGTCCGACGTGATTGGTCTCAATTGGCCGCGGAAGCTGGGAAGTTCATTTTGAGTCAAATTCTTTCGGAACAGACAGCCGACGAGAGGTTAGAGAGTATACACACCCATTTAAATAAACTTAAAGAAGATTTAATGAATGGTAAAATGCCCCTTTCTATGTTAACTATTACTAAGCAGTTAACTAAAAATCCTAATGAATACGCCGACAAAAACAGTCAACCTCACGTACAAGTCGCACTACGCTTGAACATTAAAAACAGTAGAAGATTTAAGAAAGGTGATATAGTACCATATATCATTTGCGAAGACGGAACAACGAACTCTGCTACACAAAGAGCTTATCACATAGAAGAATTGAAAAATTCAGAACATCTCAAAGTAGATTTTAAATATTACTTAGCTCATCAATTACACCCAGTGATATCGAGAATATGTGAACCAATTGAAGGTATGGACCCAGCTCGGGTTGCAGATTGTCTCGGTTTAGACCCCTCAGGATACAAACAAATTATCAAAAGAGAGACTACAAATACGGATACATATGAAGTTGAAAATGAACAAGAGAAGTATAGACACTGCAAAGAGTTCGTATTTGTTTGTGCGAATGAGAAATGCAAAACGGAGAACAGAATCAGAGAGACAATAGTGAAAGCAGATAAAGATATTGTAACATTCTTGGAAAAGTGTCAGAATGAGAAGTGTACAGTGAGGCCGATGGATTATTTGGCGAGTATACAAAATCAGTTGAGTTCACAGATACGACAGTATCATAGTGTGTACTACGCTGGTTGGATGTCATGCGAGGACCCAGCCTGTGCATATCGGACTGCTAGACTCCCTCAAACATTTGCTGGTGGCTATCCACTCTGTAGACAGTGCGAGAAAGGAGTCATGTTCAGAGAATATACGGAAAAAGATTTGTATCTACAAATCAATTTCTTCTTGTTCCTTTTCGATCTGAGTAAAAAGAATCAATATAGTAAGTATTACATCTTATCTATACATATAATAAAAATGAAGTGTCTGTATGTAATATAAAAATTAAAAAAATGACCGATTGGGTATGAAAGTATATACACTTCTGATAACAAATATGCAATTTTTAAAATTTTTGTTGATCTGTCTGTTTGTTCCGGGTAATCTCCGAAACGACTGGACCGATTTCTACAGGAATTTCACTGGCGGATAGCTGAAATTACAGCGGGTAACATAGACTACTTCAAATTCGACTAGCTGTTAACCGTGGCTTAGCCTGCTTTGCTAACTCCAAAACGGTTCGACCGGTCTTCATGAAACTTCCATTGGTCAATAGCTGACTTTATAATAAGTAATTCAAGCAAATTTAGTTTATACTAGCAGTTGGGCATAGCTTCGCCTGTAGTACTATCATCAAAACAGTCAGACCGATCTTCACGAAACTTTTATAGGTAGATAGCTGACCTTATAAAAAGTAATTCAAGCAATTTTAGTTTATACTAGCTGTTAGCCGTGGTTTCCCCTGCAGTCCTATCTGCAAAACGGTTAGATAGACTTTTACGGGATTTTCACTGGTAGACGGAGAACCTTATAAAAAGTAATTGAGATTATTCTATTTTAGACTAGTTGTTATCCGCGACCTTGCCTGTATGAAATTTAGCAAGATTTCAACTCATTCTTTATATTTTAATTAGATACATAATTATCAACTTATTGACTACAATTCTTCATTTTAATATTAGTAACTTTGAAGATAGACGAAAGTTTTTTTACCTCGAACTGATTACGCTATTGACCTAGCAAAGTCTTATCAGCTTCACCGGACTACAGATAGACGAAGATATCCCTACGAGATCTTAGGCCATAAACGTATTACGTAGAGTTCCCTAATAAAATCTCATTTTTATTTTATTATGGTTATTTCTCGTTTTTGATATATAGTGTCATTTTCAGAAACACGTTTTTCGCCGCATATCGCAACACCTTACCAAATACTAAAGGAAATGGTTGAAGACTGTTTAGCACATTCAGCATACTCAATTATTAGCTTATCAAAGTTATTTAGATTCTTCACTCTGGATACCAAAAACGGAAACAAAATAAAATCGGAACCCATCGAAATCGACATACTACCTGAGACTGAACAAATAGACGCCTTATTAGAAATGGGAACATTTTGAGATATTTTATTTATTTATAACAGAAGAATCGTGTTCAATTGTTACATTATATACTACTTACATTTACATAAATTCCGAAATAAAAAAATACAAAAAAAAAATTAAATACTTTTATTGCTTATCTAATGATGAAATAAAATTGTATAACTATAAATTTATTTATAATTCAGTATATTGTAAACATTAATATCGTCACTGATAAAATCCACCTCGGCCACGTCCTCTCTTTGGCCCTCCATAGTTACCTCTGCCACCACCTCGTCCTCTAAAATTATTCTGTTGGTCCTGATAACCGCCATATTGTTGTTTCATCTCTGGTGGTCTCGCATCGAAATTCCCCTGCCTTCCATGCATAAAATTACCTTGTGGCACTTGATTATTGTATTGTGGCTGGTTATAATTATCGAATGCAGGCCTCACCATTTGTGGTCTAACATCCTGCATGTTATTGTTCATAGGTGGCTGATTATTCCACCCTCCTTGATTATAATTCTGATTGGGCATGTTTCTATTCCCACTGATGTTATTGCGATTCTGTAATACTGGTCTCATTGGGCCTGTTTGAGGGGCCGGTGGTTGGTGATTGTAATTACTTTGAGGAGTGAGTGTGATTAAATTTAGCTGTACAGGTTTCTGCAAAAGTGGTTTGATGGGTCCATGAGGAAATGGTGGTTCATGTGAATCACCGAAGGACCTCGGCTGTGTATTTGTGGTTACAACATCGGCAGCTTGTAAAGCTTGGGGTGCAACTCTTGCGGTTGACTGTATTGATGCCTGCACGAGTGCCAACAGCTCCGAAGCAGAAGATATGTTTCTTGTAATATCCATAATTGGCTTAATCTCCTGGGACTCGATTACCTGTGCAGATTTAGATTCTTCTAGAGATTTCTTGACAATCTCCATCTCCTGCCGAATCTGATCTTCCTTGACTCTTTGTGTTGCTGATTGGAACACCTGAAAAAAGACAGATTTGTATATTAATACATCGTATGATTAATTATAGTAGAAAAACTGTGTACGACTGTATAGCAACCATAATACACCAAGCATAACACTCAATAATGGCACTATTTGGCGTATTGCCTTTAGAGTTCCAGGAGCTGAGAGGTTTACCGATAAGTGGTGATCGACTGTGGTGGTGTGTGACGAGTGGTGGTCCGTCTTTTGTAGCCATAGTTTTTTTTGTTTCTTGATTGCAATGCACTTACCAGTAGGCAGTGCTTTCAAAATGCCATGCAACTAACATAAAAATGCGCGTAATGAACACGCAATGGAAGTGAAACTTTATAACAACGGTGAAATTTCATATAAAAGGTACACCAAGCATTTCCCAAGACTTCGTAAGACTTAGTCATAAACACAATGCTAGGAACCCATAGAAAGTATTACGCAGTGTAATAAGCAATATGAAGACTGACTATAACAAACATTGTATATATATATTTTATCTCGTTTCATGTGGTTTCAAATAGTTTTTTATTTTAACAGTAATTATGAAAATAATATAAGAAATTCACCTCCTCTACAGTATAATCTTCATCATCATCATCACTTTGAATTATAACTGGCGTTTTTTCATCCTTGGGTGGCAGTTCCTGTAGTATCGGTGCAGCGTTCGGTGCAGCTGCACTCACGTACTGTCGTAATCGTTCCACACGTTGGGGTTCCCGTGCTTCTAGTTTCTTCAAGTACGCTATTAAACTGTGTTGCTCCTCGGCTGAGAGCTCGTTAAAGTTTTTCAGTAATGTTTCTAAGTCAGAGTCTGATAGTCCGTCCATTGCATCAGGTGCTTCTGCTTTTTCCATTCTGAAATTTGTACATTTAAATGTAATATACTGGATTAATATTTCAAACATAAATACTACACCTCAGACAATGTATAAGCCATATAAGTAATGTAGAGCCATATAAGGCGTCATATATTTTCTTGAATGCTGAGGGCTTTATGTCATGGAAATTCATCATAAGTATACCAATCGGAAATACAAGGTAATATCCAATCAAGTAGATATTTTCTACTTTAAAATCTAGATTTAAATACACTAAATTACTTCTTATGATCTCCGCTATTTGCAGGTGAAAGTCCTGTGAAAATCGTTGCAACCGTTTTGGAGATAGCATTGCGGACAAAGCCACAGTTAACAGCTAGTCATAAATAAAACTTAAAAAAAAACATTAGTTACGTGTACGCCATCAACAATAAACTTATAATGGAAAACAAAGATTATTTAAAAAAAATTGAATGTTTGTACTTTTTCTCATTTTCATCGTATGCTGACTGCAACAACTGCAAAGCGGAGGCTGTACCACTCGTCTTGCTTGAAGGTAGTTTTTGTTCAGCAAAAGATCGTGACATCAGTTTATTTTTTTGCGTCTCCATCTTCTTTGCTTCCGCCATTCCGACAACTGCTTCAACGAGTTGTGCAAGCTCCTCCGAGGTGACATCGGTCTTGCCTTGCGCGATCAACGCTTCAGCCATCTGTTGCGCTATTTGAGCTCGGTCCACCTCCCCTACACCTGCTACGGGCACCACCGCAGCTTTACTGCTGGTGCTAGGTTCCTGTAACAAACAATAAACTTGCTATTTTTTTATGTTTTTATGTTTTTATAAATGCTGCTATCATGATAATGCAGATTTGCTTTAGCTATATAATTTTCTTCGTCGACTTTACTTTCGATTATTAATCTATACACATAAGTGTAAATCGGCAAGTAGGAAAACGGTTAATAGCATTGTCCTTCTTTGTCAGCCGATTTTCTTCATTCTTTTTTATTTTATACCTATGACGAGCTTTAATGTTATCAATAAAATACTTGGAAAGTTATTTTTTCTCTATGGTCAATATTTGAGCACTCGTGTATATTATTCCAAAGATAACTTATATCGACGGTACAAAGGCTAATTAACAAACCCTTTTGTACCTGTATAGTAATGGTAATATAGATACGTGGAGTTAAGCGATCGTAATTCATTACAATATTAAAATTATTCAAAACTATGTAATCCCGATTAAAGTAGCAATGGTCATTGTTAGATGGTGAATGCGGTAATCCTGTAAAAATATTGTTGGCGACTAATCAGTCGTGCTATATATATACATGCATACATATTGCGAGGTGGTAGGGTTATACAGCCCGACTGGGTCGCAACCACCATGTACATGGCGAAAAAGCCCGTCATAATGATTCGCTTTTGCGCGTCGCGTTTTGGGATCAGCCTGTGCATATCCAGTACCGGGTGACTTTCGTCATTATGGCCGGCATGACAGAGGCGACCAACGATGATCTGTCTCGCGGTGGTCGCCACTGTTCTTGGATTGTACTATGTTTACCATCAGGCATAGTGCAGTCACTTTGTCGTGCTTCAATAAAAAAAAAAAAAATCTAAAAATATATAAATTTATTATGGGTTTTCATTGATAATATTAACTCTCCATCTTTCTATATTCACTAACAAATATCTCCCTCTCAACTTCCGTTCGGCTCAACCTATGACACGTTTTCGTAACACTAGCTTACTCCCCAAGTCAAGAGCACGTAAAGAAGTTTTACTTAAAAAAATGGAAGGGCGAAGTGAATGATATATTATCTTGGAATGCCATGTGAATGCAAATGCAATGCCATTTTTAAATTTTATCCATAATCTTTTGTTACTTTGCTCTATATTGTGTAACATTGGTGGCGCTTTACGTAAAATATAGTTTGGTTACTGTGCAGAAGTGAAGTCGATCGGAATTGATACTACGGAGCATGGATTCTGACTTGGCATAAAAACTCCCTGGATAGTTCTAAAAAGATGGCCACCATCTTGTTAGTTAATTGAAATTATATAAAGAAACTTGTAATATCATTACTCACTTGTCAATGGCAGTAAATAGTCTACTAGAATTGTAAAATAAAATAGTCAGAGAGAACGGAATGGATCGTAAGACAGTATACCTGCGTAGGGTTGGAGCGGTTTCTAATAGCGCGTGCGTCAGCGGCGTGCAGCGTGGCGGCGGCGCGCACTACGGCGGCGCGCACGGCGGCGATGGCGGCGGCGCCGCTCACGAGTCCCGCCTGCATCGCGCCCTTCAGCTTCTCCTTCGCCGTCTCTATCAGCACCAGCGCCGACTCGCGCTCCAACAGCTTCTCAGACGAGTTCGCGCTCTCCTACATCACAATACATCAATATTACATTGTACGTGGTACGGCCACGCTGAAGCTATTGTTGCTTTCAGAAATAACCACCCGATCCACAGAAACACCTACGTGAAGTAATAGTATTTGCATTAGTTGCGTTTCGTCCGGTCAGTGAAAACGCCGGAAGACCACCTCCCCCTCCCCCAACCCTCTCCCACGCACTTTGCAACTCCCCTAGTGTTACTTGTGTATATGGCTGGCGGTGATCACCGCTAAATAAAGTGAAACCACCTCCCCTCGCCCCTCTCCAAGATTTCGTTGTTCTGTAGGCACTTCTATGTCTTCTTCTAAAAATATTGTAAGGCGAAGCTCTGCTTGGATAAATAGAGTGCCTACAGAGTTCCCCTGACCGACTTTACGTTGTTTGGAAAAGTACCCGCTGTTCGTTGAGTGTCTGTGCATCCACTATAAGCTAATGTATTGGAAAAGTATGTAAAAAAAAAAAATGTACCCGATCGAGTTTCTTGCCGGTTCTTCTCGATGGCTGGGTTGTTTTCCGAACCGGTGGTAGTTTTTGCCGTTCACAAGCGCCTTATTAGGGCCTAAACTGAATAAAGAATTTTTGATTTGATACCTTCTCCATTCGGAGTGCTTCAGTCAAGAGATCGATAATTTTAGGTCCGAGGCTCCCGAGGTAATCCTCGAGTGCGACGAGGAGCCGCAGCGTCGCGACCACGTTCTCAGCGGGCCCCATGTCCTGCGGGTGCGGGCCGAGCTTGAAGCCGCCGCCCTCCCTCAGCTCCGCCGTGTCCTTACGGGGGCGCGACTCACGCGATATCTCGCTCTCGGCACGCGACATTACATCCGTCACGGAGTTCGATGAACCAATGTCACTGCATAAATAATACTCAGATCACAGCAAATCAAAAATACTTTTTTGGTTAGACACTAACATTGTTTTATAATATGACCCTTCATTGTCATATATAACACATAAAATAATAATAAATACTAACAGACAACGAAGAGAACCTTAGGTAAAAATTTGTTCTAAGAATTTCAAAAGTAGGTATGGATAATAACTTAGATTAACCTACCTTGAATGACCCTGTGATAAAACCTACGAACGGCGACTCGGAGTTAATAACTTTCGATAATTAACGGATAATAAACCCTTTTGTTGGTTCAAACTTCGAAAATATATCCTTTTTTTAGTTGTTTGACTTCAGTTTTACTTCACTTTTACTTCAGCCGGCGGTCATTGATACTGTGCTTTAACATTAAAGATGCTTAAAGGATTGAGTATAATTTTTGTATGTTTCTAGATAATTGAGTCAAATATTAAGCACCTATTTTTTACTAATTCAGAATGCGAATCGATTACACATATTTACATATTTTTCATATTATATACATTTTTTTACATATACATGATGTGCTGCACAATGTCAATATAAAATATCAATATTAGATATACACAATATTACACAAATTCTTACGCGTCGCTAGTCTGACGCAAGTCCCTCAAGCGCACGATCGGTTACGCTTACGTAGCATGATCATGACACGAAATTATAAATTTATCTTCTGCTAAAAAACGCGGCTAAAGAAGTTTTCACATAAAAACAAAAACAAGTGGAATTAATAAGGTTAGATTGAATGTACGTACGGGTCTAACTCGTCGTCCGAGACGAGTACGGTCTGCAAGGAGGGTGCGAGCTCGGGGCTGCGGTTGCGCGACAGTAGTGCCGCGTCACGTCGCGACAGCGGACTGCCCGCGCGCTCCATCTGCGGACGCGCGTTCTCGCTCGGACTGCGACGCCTCAACACAACAAAAACATTTTACTTTACATTTTCTCCCATTAATATCACCGGAGGAAGCACCCTTCCTTCAAGCCTGGGTCCGTTTCCTCGGCGTGAAGCCCTTGAGTGCGCTGCTTGCGCGATATACTCACACAAAATCTTACACCACTGGGACAACATTACACATATTACCCCCACACACGTGCACATATACACACTTACACATGAAAATGGAAGGGTTTTATTTTTTTACCTTATCGAACTGAAATAGTTTAGATGATATGTATGCTTGGTACACATATATGTTTCAACAAAATATATATATTTATGAACAGTTAGCTTAGCTTAGATAGGTCGTAAATTGCACGTACCAGCCAACAGCCCAAGCCGAGGTGTGCAGTGCACCCTTGCGTTAGTTGTCAAATAAAATCGGCTGAGTGCCTTAAGGACACACCTTAATATTCCAGTGAAGTTGTGAAGAGCTTGTTACGATCAATAACGTAGTCAGTTCGAGAAGAAAAAAAACATTTTCATATGACCGAATGAACGCCTCTATATATACCGCACCGAATTTGCTGAACGGGTTTGCCAGTTGTTGGATTTTGTTTAATTCAAATGTGTACCCGGTACATAACAAAATGAGATAAATCCAATTTTAACCATTCCTACATTACTTTCTTTTCAAGAAATATTATAAAATATGAAAATCATAACAAAAAACTAAAATCCTTATGGTAGACAAAACTTTAACTTCGGACACAGTGTATAAAAACTGGGAAACTTAAAAAAATTAAACATGTTATATGAAGGATTATAATTGGGTTTAGCTTATTTTGAAATGTAATAACAGATGTATAATAACATTTAATTGTTTTCCTGGTTCCAACAATAAACTATTTCTTTCTTTCTTCTTATTATAGCTATAATGAGGGCTTACTCGTAGTGTCATCTCATACCAAGTTGAACCTAGGCTCGAATCCTGCAATGATTCAGAGATTTCGGTGAATGAAAACAACATGGTGACTACCGTAGCCCGATTTTTTGTTTTCGATCTGATTACGCTGTTGACCCAGCAAGGTTTTAACAGCTTCACCGGACTACTCCCATAGCCCGATGATAGCTTTATTTTTTTGGCAACCAAGCTTCTAGTAGATTATTACTGCCATTGTCATAGATAATAATATTACAACTTTCTTGCAATCATTTCAATGTTCAAGATGGTAGCCTTCTTCTTCTTTATTCTTTGTTTGTCCTATCCAGGAAGTATTTGTGCTAAGTCAAAATTTATGCTCTGTGTTATTATTTTCCATCCACTTCTCTTGTGCACAATATTCAAACTATATTATATAAAACACCACCAACATTACACAATATAGAGTCGAATAACTCAAGATTATGAATAAAATATAAAATCCACTACATGACATTCCAAGATCCCAAAGATCCAAGACCCAAAGTTCTTATGGAAACGCTCTGAGATTCCGATACGCAAATTTTTCGTGTAACGTAAAATATTGAGGGTAAACACTGTGTCAAATAAAATGGGAACAGTGTCTCTCTTGCGTTCGGGTATTGGAGAACACTGAGACATACGCTCATCTCACTTTATTTTAGAAGGTTTCACTACTACCACGTGCGAACTACACAAAACATTTTTGTAAGTACTACAGCTACCATTACCTAATACCAGCCATATTAGCTGCAGCCCCACAAATTGACGATCTGCCACCGAGCACCTACAAGTGTGTTTCGGCAATTGAAAGGCTAGTCCCCTTCTAGTTATAATGTGTTATCTATCATCTTAAATTACATCAATTGAAACATTGTCAAACGGTAAACGAAATATTGGGATTTCTATTTCTATACATGTGTACAGTTTATACTGTGTTTGTCACTTAGTACGCGAATTCTTAACAATTAGCTGGTACGAGGTTCGAACCTGTAGACATCGAATATCGATCACACTACTCAAATACCAAAACAATATCTACATTAGAACCACATCAGATTTAACAGTGAGATAAATCAAACTGTCAATTTACAAATTCCTTAAAGAAAACCGTGAGAAGTGTAAATTCCTTATTCAATTTGTAAGTATTCAATGGAGTTAATAAATTTAAAAAAATTAGTGTTGGTATACCATTCGGCCGGACTTCGGGAACGCAGACGACTCTGTCGCGAAGAGGAACGACGTGGGCCCGGCGAGCGCCGGAACTCCGGTGACCTGGACACAATAAAAATAACTTAATTAAATAAAATCTTAAACTTGAGTCGTTCGTGGCGACGCCAAACACGAACTTTGCAAAATTAACGAAATACTCAAAGACATTTGTAACCCTATCTGTATACAGATAACATTCAAATTGTTTTGTCGGCACTCGTTCTAATAGTGTTACTACTTAGCGCCCTTTGAAAATACCGCCAAATACACCGCGCCTGCGCCACGTTAAAATTTTAATAAACAGTTATTATTTTATGGAACAATTTTGTAATGCTTTATGCTTTCATTATGCCATAGCTGATTCCTATGGTACTCTGCTCTTTTATGCATATAACTTATACAAAGCAATTTCGATATTTCACACCTGCCAGGCATAGCGCGACGGCTCAATTTTTTTAGATTTCCATGTTTATACACAACTATATTAAATTTTTGCCGTTCATAAGGTATTCAGTGTTTTAATGATAAAAATAACAAGAAAATATAATTATTCTAATATACCTTACCCATTACCAGTTATTATTATTTAGAATGACAATGATTGGTCAGTGTTATCGCGATGTGAGAGAAAGCAAGCTTCATGGAATAATCCATAGGTCTAAAAACCATACTATTATTTATTACCCAAACTCAAAATCACGATACCGAAAAATATTCGTTTCTCTATCATACATTTTTTGCAAATTGCTATACAATACGAAATAGCAAGTTCAATAACAGCAGAATGATCGACAACAGTTAATAACAACTATAACAAGTCGATATCATCGTTAAACCAAACTAACCTCAATTCCCTTCGATAATCTCGTCTCACTTCGGGCGATCTTCGACGATCTGTCGACTTTTGCCAAACCGGTGACCTACGCTTGTGAGACGGTGACCACCGCTTGTATTCAGGAGAATGATGCTTAATATCCGGTGAACGTCGCTTAATTTCCGGTGAACGACGCTTCATTTCCGGCGAACGACGCTTCATTTCCGGCGAACGACGCTTCATTTCCGGCGAACGACGCTTCATTTCCGGCGAACGACGCTTCAT
>JACEII010000015.1:2287120-2339455 GCA_014332785.1 Antheraea mylitta
ATTTTTTTTGAGAAGTATATAATTTTTTTAAGCACATATTTATTAAGTAATTTTATAATAGTCGATAATAGCCCACAATGGCAATCATTATATATATAATTCCTCTGTTCGTATGTGACTAAACTCCTCCTAAACGATTGAATAGATTTTAATGAAATTTTGTGTTTTCAGTTGGATTCAAGAATGATTTAGATTCACGGTGTACCTGATAGGTGGCGCAAGAAAGAGTGTCTAAAGTCAGCTATTGGAACGAGGTTCTTTACTGTGATTTATGGTAAGAGTTGACTAGTAGAACTCGTCACGTAAGAAAAAGCATTACACTCGTACATACGACTTATCTCTGTCTCTGTCTATTGTATAGGTATGTTCGTGCGAGGAAGTTAAGCAGGCGGTATTTAAGTAGGCGAGCATCGTCGGCTGCCATATAGGCTCAATACCATATGCGTAAAAATTTTTACAAAACTTATTTATATTTAGCGTTTTTAATGGAATACCATTATTAAATATTAAATACCAATATTAAATATAATATTTTATAAAATAGGAATACCAACGAAATTGTGTAGATTCTCTTGGAATACTCAATAATAGTGATCTAGGTAGCATTAGAATAGAAAGTGAAACCTTAAGATAACAATACTTAAACTATTTGACAGATTTGTTAACCTCCCTTCACCTGCGCGTCTGTCTGACGGACCTTTGTACCCTTTCGAAGTAGGCCACGAACCGTATCAATTACTGAGCAGTCCAAATCGCTAGCGTTTAGCACTTTAAAAAAACGAGTCAAACGTATGACGTTGGTCTCATAGAGAAACGCGCAGGTATAGGAAGGTTAATAGAGATAAGTGGAACTCACGATATAGTTGATATTGTGCCAGAAGCAGGTCATGTGGTTGATGATGGTGCGCGGATGTCCCTGCTTGTTGCACAGCGTACACAAGTACGTGCACTCGTAGTGCGCGCTCTCCGGGGGATGCTCGATCAAGTATTCCACGCCCACCAAGCTTGTCCTTCAAACATGACATGTTTCTTGATGTCAAACATCTATAGGCGGAGGGTATACCTGATTCTTGGCGTGGCGACGCAAAACACGAACTTTTACGCGCTATTAACGAAATACTCAAACATTTGCTACTCTATCAGTATAAACATAAGATTCAAACTGTTTTGTAAGCCAATCGTTATACTAGTGTTACGCGGCACGCGCCGACGAACTAGTGCCCTTTGATAAATGCCGCCAGAAACACCGCGCCTGCGGCTTGTTGATTTTTTGTTGTCTCGTGACGGTTCAATTTTTTTTATTACGTCAAAGGAGTGAGTACTGAATCTTATCAAATTGCGACCAGCCCTCACTTCGTTTCGTTTACCAATTCCAAATGATCCTTATGCGAAAACAACAAGTTAAAAAAAAGATATTGAGAATATGCCATCTTACATTCACATTTTACCTAAGATATTGATTACAATTTGACTTTACGTATGTGTGCGTCATTGTGCTATTTCTTTTGTCAAAATATCATGTAGCTTCTTAGTTACAATATCATTGTTTTTCATTATATAATTTATTATTGTAAAAGTTTTTCAAATTTGGTAATAAATTCAATTTTAATAAATTTTATTTGTGCCGCCAACAGGCTGTTGATCAGTGTATCATAAGGTCTACATACGTTTGTATGGAGATGACAGTGTTATTTACAAAAACGTTACATATGCATTGAATGCTTGCTTTAAAAACTTTAGGTACTTTCGTATTAAATACACCCCAAGCTAGCGTTATCCTTTTTCGCAAGTCTAACCTAACCAAACCGAGATAAAAGAACAATATGTCGACCGTTCGGCGAACGTTCGTGCATTAAATACGAAAGTAACCAAACTTTCTTTAAAAGCAAGTATTCAATACGTATTTAATTTGTTTTGTAATAACACGGTTATGGTTTCGAACAGTCCAGGGGTTAATAAAAACTCTTCTGATTCGCACGAGATAATTTCATAATTCTGTCCTGAATACGGAAACCGTGAATTCGGAACGGTATTGTGAACGGATTGTATTAAGACAAATTTTTGCCTGTGATTTCGCTCGGATTACTATAGATTTAATCTATCCTTCTTACATCTTTTTTTGGCTGAAAGTCCTTATTTATACAACTAACAACGTGCATACAAAATTTTAGGATGATCGATTGACTAGTTAAAGTGTAACAAACAAACAAAAAAACTTTTTCATCCAAAAAAGAGTACCAAACTATAGATCAAATCTACATCCACGGGAAAAAGCTAGTAGTTATATTCATATTAAGTTAAAATATACAATAGTTAAATTTCATGATTTAAAACGTAAGTAATATGTACAAACGTCCTATGAAAATTGGCAATAATTATATATATGTAATCCGGTGAAGCTGTTAAGACCTTACTGAGTCAATAGCGTAGCCCATTAAAAAAAAGGTATAATTAAAAATATGTGTAGTTAAATTCACAATGAGCTAAATCCAATTTCAAACGTTCATATAACATGATTCATTTTTTTTAAGATTTCCCTTTTTTATACACTGAGAATGAAGGTTGAAAAATAACACAATATATTACGAACGGCTAAAATTAGGTTAAACTCATTTTGAAATGTAAAGACATATACCAGGTGACTGTTAAGATAGCAACAATATTTCTGGAGGACACTGCACTCGATTCTCGTTCCAAATCAATTAAAAAAAATAGGTACTTTTATTTGACCTAATTATCTACAAAAATACAAAAGTTATATACAGTCCTCTACGCGTTTATGTTAAAGCACAGTATTAATAACCGTTGGGTGATTTCACTTTCATTTGAAACGGGAACGTGGAAACGTCAGGAACAAAACAAAAGGGTTTATTGCCCATTTTACTATCCAAAGTTATTAACTCCAGGTCACACATTGTAGCTTTTGGCATCAGTCATTGCACTTAGGTTTGTTATTTTATTTACATGTTTGTAGCTTTGCTTTTGAAAGTCTTAGAGCAAACTTAACCCTAGGTTTTTTTGCTTGTTTATTAGTATTTGTATTAATATTTTTATGTTATATGCTTAATGTGACCATGAAGTGTCATATCTTAAAATACTGTCTAAACAGTCATATATAAATTTATTCTATTAGATAAAAAACTTACTTAAGAGAATCAAGAGCTTCTTGAATATGACACGTTATATTCTTATACTTGCTGAATTTTTCGTCGAATTCACATGAGTTTTTATTTATCGACGGGTTTATTTCTTCCGGTTCTTTCCGTAACGTCTTCTCTGTTTCTGTAAACATAATCACAGATCTAATACTACAAAAAACCTTTGAATTATCAACACCTATAAAAAAAATCTATACAAAAAAAAATTGGTTGCCTGTAAAGTCGGTATACGGGCGAAAGTTTTACGTGACAACGACTTTGAGTGGTAAAATAATTTTAATGTGAATATTCATTCGTATAGTAGTCTTTCTCGCTCTTAGGCGGGCTAACCATGCCCGAGTGAAAGGGACGCGTGCCTCTCACTCGCTCTCATTGTTAGCGCCTAACGTGAGCGGAGCGTAACGCAGTTTCTTGAAGTGTCACCCGGCAAACCAATTTATAAGACGTTGTCACGTCAAAACCTATAAAAAAACTATATCGTTATTTCGTTCTCTCGCATGATCAAACTATGCGCGTTGAAAAGAGATAACGCATGTGTATATACGCACTCTGCACATACGCACAAACTTGCGCAATTTTTATTCTGATTTATTTATTGAATAATTAAATCGAGTTAGTTTTATAAATATTTGGATGCTACATAACGCCTCGTAGCATAAACTGCGAAGGAATATTTACGATTAGCTGTGCCCGCGACTCTGTCCGCGTGGAATCCAATGTAAAAAAAACAGTTCTTAATAATCTGAATGTATTAAGCCCATTTACTTATCTACTTTTCTCTCGTACTCAAGTCGCGGCATCATTAGAATTACAATAACTTTTCATAGTGTGAACCGATTTTAATGAAACCAAGACTAAATATTATATATATTTGTGAATATGCTTTATAGCGCTTTAACAGTGATGCGTGTTAAATCAGACATACAGACATTTCTAATTATTGAAATGTTTTATTACTTGTTCCAAGAAACCTGCAACAATTTTTTTTTTACAAAAATCTCAAATACACATTAGATTTACATATTTATTATATGTATAGATAAAAGGCGTAGAATTTACCTCCACTCTTATTCTGATCGTTAACAGGTTGCGAAGTCTCCTCGAGGATACTCTTTGGCCAGGAGATTCGCTGAGAAAGTCTATTTTTGTGCTTTCGTCCAGAGAGATGGGTCTGAAATAATTATTTCAAATGTATACCGTGTGATAAGATTATTGTTAAAACATGCTTAGTTGTTACAATATGATGTTTATTTTTTAATTTTGTCGTTATTAGGGATGAACGATATTAGAAAAAATCGATGTTGATATCGATTCAATAGTATCAATGTACGATAAGCATCGATAGCAAAACATCGATGTTTGTGCCAGCAATTTATTGTCTGTAAAAACGGAGGTCAGCAACGAAAAAAAAGGCCATCCAAAGAAAAAACTATTCGTGCGGCTTACAAATTTGATAATTTTCTAGTCTCTAACTAGTACATGCAACGTTCTCATAACGTCGATGTTATCGAAACAAAAACATAGATGTGTCGATATTATCGACATCAAAACATTGATGTTTTTCAGCTAAACATGTTTCTTCAACATCGATGGATATCGATCATCCCTAGACGTTTTACCTTAACCGCTTTAATTCACTAAAATCTTCGAGGCAGAAAGCCTTTTAGATTACTAAACTATAGTCCAAAGTCAATATCGTCTAGGTCTCTCTAGACAAAGCTTTTTAGGAGTAAAAACTTCTTTTAGCCCTTTTATGATATGAAACTCTACGCTGAACTGAAAAAACGAAATTAAAAAGAGACAAACATATACATCTACAGGATTTAACGTGAAAGAGAATGCGATAGAATATAATATACAGTGTTTCTTATATCAACGGTCTCCTCCTGGATTATTGCAATACTTTCACTGGTTCGAAGGTTGTAAGTGTATATGTTTAAGGGTATTTGTGTGCGCCTGCGTATTTAGGAAAAGGCGTCATTATCAGCGTGGTGGCTTGTTCACGTGTATCGATATATTTTCTCATTTTTTAACTTCTACCGCATGTGAAAATCACACATGATTTTTTAAACCATCATTTATACTTTTATGTTAACGTTGCGTACAACTACAACTACAAATATTTATGGAGATGTAACATGAGTAAATTGAATGACAATACTAGAAGCCATCGAGGTGGGACCGTTTGGAGCATAAGGCTATAGAAGAAAGTCAGCTTCGTCTACCCCTTAGCGTTATATACGATTTTTTTTATGAATAAACGTACCTGTAATATAATTTCGCCGCTGCATATAGCCGCGCAAGGTAAACATTTATACGTCCATTTCCCTGAATTGTCGCGAGAGTGGCGCTGCACCATGCTGTGTATATCGCCATTATCGAGAGTGATTTTCAAACTGTTCAGATGATCTTGAAACTCCTGCTCCGCCTGTAAGCCCACATTTAGTATTTACTTTTGCAATACAAATAATAAACTAATAAAACGTACCAAAATTAGTAAATAACGAAATAGTCATCCGCAAAATTATAATAAAACCGTGGGATAATAATGATGTACATAAATAAAACAGACAATTATTATTTGTATTAATTTTATTATATCTTTTTTAAAGCGCTTTGGTTTTTTTATTAAATTATACTTACCGTCTTTCATCACAAGTCTTCCATATTAAAATAATTATGTGGTGCACTAACACTATAAGTTTTCCAGAAGATATACCTAGGTTTATTAACGGAAATTACAGGTTTTGTGTTCGCGAGTAACCGGGATTAAAACATATAATCCTCGACTGGAGTAGTCACACAACTCAAATCTTAAATATTTTTGTTTTATCTATATATTTATACTAGCTGTTACCCGCGGCTTCGCACGCGTTTTTTTTAATATATTAAACAAATTTAAAATTGTGATTACACATCTAGTGTAAATTACAATAATACTATTTCAAAAATATTTGTATCACACGCACATCATCTACTGTAACAGGTAACGTGTACATTATGTATGTGAATACTAATAGTGTATCGAATGCGATGGAGTTATGATCAGCCACATAACTGGAATTTTAAACTATATATCACCCTCAGTGCTCACACTATATAAGAAAATAATGAAAATATGAAGCTACAAATTATCGAACAATATTAAATAAAACAGCTAATTAGTTACTTATTTGCCCGTAAAATTCCCGTTCAAATATTACTTGTAGTACGGTGAAGCTGTTAAGCGTAGTCATTTCTAAGCAAAAAAAAAACATTTAAATAGGTCCAGTCGTTTCGGAGATTACCCGGAACAAATAAAAAAACAGACATATCGACAGAGTTAAAAAAATGTTGATGTTTGTAGCATCACAGATTGTATTTACCAAAAATAATTTATTTTAATATAAATTACATTCACTTTACTTTTATAATACGTAATATATCACAAATAAAAAATTGGCAACAAAACTAATGTAGAATAGAGTTTTTTAAGGGTGTTTGGCGGGATTTCAGTCTGTCATGTAGTGGATTTTATATTTTTTTCATAATATTGTGTTACATGATTCTATATCGTGTAGAAATTGGTTGCGTATTATATAATATCGTTCGTTTATTTTTCATAAGTGAAATGAATGAAAAATAAAACCACGAAGCATTCATTCTATGGTCTTTAAGATTAAGAAGATAAAAAATTACGTTGTATTATGTAGAGGATTCGGCGCTTATACCTTTACATTAACTTGGACATAGAAGAAAACTAATTATAATGACAACTTCAGAATTGGCTGTATGGATTAATTCCTTCGACTGTCTTATTGGACGAATATTATTACTACTAAACTTTCTGAATAACAACACAAAATAAACTTAAGAAATGTTTGCGATATAAACGTAACACGTATAATTAAAAATCGAAAACAAAACTAACGTAGAATAAACTTTTTTAATAGGAATACAAAATAAACCATGAAAATGTTTTTGATAGATTGTTATCGCGTTACCATGGCAACGCATATAGTACTGACATTAACACGCAGCGGAAGCTTCCAAAATAGCCCGATTTTGAGACATTCTTCATTAGTGCTCAGCTCCTTTTGGTTTTAACGTGATGATATGTAGCCTACAGCCATCCTCGATAAATGAGCTATCTAACACTAAAAGAAACTTTTAAATCGGATCTGTAGTTCTTGAGATTATCGCGTTCAACCAAACAAACAAACTCTTCAGCTTTATATATTAGTATAGATAAATAAAACTGTATTGTTTATTAATTGTCTTGGCTAAGTTCCGAAAACGCCAGAAACGATATTTATAGAACTTTTACTATAGTGTATTATTTCATTGAGTATTTATCTTTGTATTTTCAAGAAACTTCAAAAAAGAGTAGCTTCTCAATTCTGCTGTTTTATTTTTAATATTTTTTACCTCATAGCTTCCTCATACATCATCATATTTGGAAAATTATTTCATTGATTAGAAAAGGGATATTTCCAATTATTTATTTTAATTGGCACTTTACCTTTGATTTCGAAAATACATCAACGAACTACTCAAAATATATTATTTTTTTCTCGAACCGACTACGCTATTGGCCTTGCAAGGCCTTACAGCTTCATCGAACTAACTCAAAATCTGATAGAAGATATATAATGATTGAGGTATTGGTTACCTTTACACGACACGTTCCTTCAATCTCGATTGTAGTATGCAGTATTGAACGCAAGAAGCGAGTATGCGAATTCAAAGTTATTCTTATTGTTTGTTTTTACAGCGCACCTATCCTTCGCGAAAGATCACGTATTCAAAAGTTATTTTTATTGTTTGTCTTTACACGTCGTAAAAATTTTTACGCGACAAAAAGCGTGTCGTGTAAAGGCAACCATTGGTAGATCTATAATAATTCATGACTGGGTAGGTATTTAACTGTGGTCAAGGATGTACACGTGTACATATTCATTTTTTACAGTAAGTCATAGAATTAAGTCATTATTATTTTTATGTTATGATTTTTACTTATGCAGTAGCAGACATATATAAACTCCATCACAATTATCACGGCAGCCATCAGCTATACGATGTGCCAACCGAAATAAGACCGTGCTGCCGTTGTAAAGCCCCTTTTCTTTCTACTACAGCTAATTACAACACGAATCAGAGATAAGAGAAAAGATTCAATATATGTTAAGAACAGGAACTCATAGGTAAACAAAAAAATACTATTTGATGCACGTTTTTTCCAAAATGTATACAAACACAATAATGAAAATAATGGTCTATGCACCTCCTTTGTTTGGACGAGAACATAGTCCTGAAGTTAGTCTTAAAAAATTCTTACTCCTCAAGACTGAGTTAAGACTCTTGTTCCAGCATACGTTGGCAAATTGAATCGAAATATAACCAACAAAATAAGAGTGATGGGCTTCTGCAGTCTAAATTTACAAGACTGACTTAATTGTATTAAATAGTGATTATACTATAAAATATATTAAGACTTTTTAAGCATATCTAATAAATATCTAATTATTAGGTATCTAATTAAATATTCTCAACAATCAATGTTGTGCATGCAATTCATTCGAAGGGCTAATGATCTGTTTTCTTAACACTCTTTAATGGAAATAGTTCCATGAGCATATTTGTTTATAACAAGCATTATGACATCACTTTCAAATTCTTTCCATATTTTAGTATTCCTTCTATATATTGACCACGATTCAGGAGAATAAGTACTATAACTACGTATGTATGATGTAAATAAAATTATAGTATCTGTTTACCCATCTTAATTATCAAAAATGACTTGATGGATTCTGACACGATTTATTTATTGGCTGCCAGAGGAATATTTAAAGTATTATATACGATTCACATCACTACTTATTTCCATTGGGAACTAAGCAATAATGATAAAATGTAACACAGGTAATTTAAAATCAATAAAAGGGTTATGGATGGTGAAAAAATTATTATAAAATTTATATTGTAATTTGTAGTCCACAATCAACAAGAAAACATCCGCATGTTAAACCTCCCGTTAGGGACACGAAAAAGTATCGATACTTTGTGGTATCAAGTACATTTCCTTTCGAAACCGATACTTTTGTACTCGATACTTTGTATTCAATACTTTTACTCAATAAGTACTTTTTGTCAAGTATCGTATCGAAAGAATTACAGAAAAATTTTAAAGTTGATCTAACGGTTCATGTTTATGACAACGCCATCTAGTTCAATCGTACTGAAACATTGAGCTTAAAATTGTTACATCCGTTCATAGACGTTGAATTCCTATCCTTTCATTCATTTCACTAGTTCGTTATTCTAATAATAATATTATTGAATATTGAAGTTTAAAAAAAAACATTCTTTTCTAAAGTAGCAAGTCACATATCGAAAATCCGAAACCGCTAATCACCAATACGGCTCGATAAACTTAAATTTTTATGCGATTGTCGGGAGGAAGAATGGGAACAAAGTAATAAAAAGATTCATTTTTTTAAATAATATTTTTAATTTTTGCCATTTCATTTATCTTTTTTTATCATTGTATTAAATATATTTACCAATACCATTTGTTTATTTATGTTATGATCTACTGAAGCTACTTACTGAGTGACATTGACGTCCGGACGTATGAGTATTAGGCCCTATAAAAAGTACTCGATACTTTTATGAGAAAGATACTTTAATTCAATACTACTCATGAGACAATTATCGATACTTTTTACTCGTTAACATATCATTAATTAGGTCCCACTAAAAGTAGTCGATACTTTGAAGTATCGATACTTTTGTTTCGATACTTTTATGAGTACGATACTTTTTATTCGATACTACTCATGAGTACAGTATCGATACTTTCTATTCGATACCAAGTCCCTACCTCCCGCCCCTGTCCCCCTCCCAAAAACAAAAAAAAGACTATTTCCACAAGAACAGACACACAGGCACTGAATAGTTGTATGTAAATTAATTATTATTTTTGATTTATTACTTACTTCTATAAAGGTTTTTTAAGTGACAAGTAGCCATTAGAGTAAGGATAATGGGGAGTATATATAATGATAATTCTTGTAAATTATAATAATAGTTTACTCTGATTTCCAATTATATAACAAAAAATCCCAATGACGATAACATATTTATTAATATTTCCCTTAAATCATATTTTCACCTTGCTGCTAACAAAAACGTAAATAAGCACAAAGTGTCATATACTGTAACAACACATACTCATAATAAGCCAAATGAATGAACTATTCCTGGTCTACATCACGGCCAAACTATATATTCTAAAAGTAACATTTTATTCCTCACAGTGTTTGAATATCAACTGTCCTGATTCATGGTTTCAGTATACACTGGTAAAAAAGTGTATAATTTTTGAATTCAGGCCTGAAAATTTCACTATCTACATATTCAAAATTACAATAGGTACCAAACAAGTAACGTTTAAGGTATTCATAAACAAAGTTTATAAAGGATATTGAGCATAAAGCATTGCATTCGAAATTAAATGTCCTATAAGAAAATGTAAGGAAAAATTAAAATCACTAAATCCTTCAAACTTTTTGGAACAAAAATAATAATGAGTAATCCATAACTTGATTTTATTTTGATATATGTTACTTTTGTTCCTTAAACGTAGTACGCATCCTCTATGTTTATATACAAAGTACTATTCTGTATATAAGGTTTTCGTATCTATGACATAATTATGGAACCTATCCTCCGCAAATAATAAGAGTTTACTGGTAAGAATTGTATTTTTCAAATGTCATTTGAACAATTCCATTTTGATCTTAATGACTATGATTCATAAGAAGTCAAGTCTCATAGAGTCCTCTTTATTAAAAAAATCTACATGCTAGGTTTTTATTTTGTTCTAGTTCAGTTAAGTTTAATTTTAAATTTCGAATGGTGAACTTAAAACTCCTGGTACAACAATTTTTTTTTAGTTTCCTTCTCAGTGTATTTATGCCATAAACTCACAGATGAAAAATATACTTAGGGAATAACACTTGACAAAAAACAAACGACTCTCAAAGGAATATTACTTAATATTTTATTAGTACACTGAACGGCTAGTAATTATCAATACTCTTTTTGGTTTTATTAAAGCAAAATAAAGATTTAGTATAAAGGACATTTATTGCTGTTTAAAAACCTTACGAATTTATTATTATTATAACAAGATTTTAATATTTACCTTTGTGCATGATTCAGCAGTTTCAGGCTTCTTCGGTATTTCAGTGACAGAATCGTCATACCCTTCAGTGCCCGGAGGGCAATCTGGAAGGTCCATCTTGAAGCACTACACTTGATAGTTTACAACCTCGATGGTCATAAACTTATTTCACTAATGTAACCAAAAATCTTCAATCTTGTAACACCACATAACTGGAATTCAAATCAATACTAAATCAGAAAATTTTCATTTAATTTAACTTTTATAAGTATAGAATACAAAAAAATTGATACTTACACTATTATTGTACAGAGATACTTACATTCTTCCCTCAGATTTTATTGCACATAGGTTCGTGTTGTAATTGAGATTGTAACAGCTATGTAATACACATTTGTGAAGAAACGAAACTGTTTCGATTAATAACTCAAAAGGATTAACTCTTTTGAAATAACTTTATTATTTATTTTAACAAGACAATCTTATATTCTTCAAGATAATATTCTAACACTATGGCACATATAAATTGTCATCACTGGTATTGCAATCAAAACAATGAATTCTAAAATTGCCAGTAATGTACTAAATTTCTATTCCCGAGCAGATTTGTGCTATTATACAAATAAATCACCATTACACTAATTTCTGAATTATATAATTGGTTCCAAAAATATAAGCATAATCTAGAAATATACATAAATCCATCAGTAAATCAAATTTATTAAGATAAAAAAGTTGATGAGGGTAATGAAAAATACAATACACTACAATCAGTGAGGAAAACTCTTTTAATTATTTTCAGTATATAAATAATCTACAGGAGAAAAAAAACAAAGGTGGATACATAAACATATTATATATGTACTGTTATAATATAGAATATTGTTTAATTGAACTGCTTATGTCATAATGGAATGCAGTAGGCTTTAAAAATAATCAGTTATCAATGCAAGCATTTCAAAGGATGCTTAAAACATGCCTTTATTCATGTATTGTTTATCTTGCAAAAAGCACAAAAAACTCCTTTTTTCTTATTGGCTTCTGCCCATAATTCGTCCTTGTGGAACAATTACTTAGGGCTAAATCTAACGCTAAACAAGAAATTCTGATTTGACACATTCTTTATTAGTGCTTCACTCCTATTGGTCTTCGTATAATGATAGATAACATATATAACCCTCCTCTATATATTAGCTATTACACTGATAGAATTTTTTAAATTGGATCAATAGTTTCTGAGATTAGTGTGTTCAACCAAACAATCAAACCCTCCAGCTTTATAATATTAGTACAGATAACAAGCTAAATACAAATTACATATAAGAAATTATATGATAATATGCACTTTATTGTTCCATTATGACCAAGTTAATATTGCTATAATTATTTAATAAATTTTTTATATTGCATGAAGAAAGTGTAGATCCAAAAACAACATTACAAGTATATTTAAACAATTTTGAAAATTAAATATCTATGTGATTACAATACTTGTTCTTAGTAAAATAATATTTCTGTTTTTTTATATTATAAATGATTAATAATTCAGAAATTACTACTTACAGCATGGTGGAGTTTTTTTAAGGATATCTTTATCTGAATTCTATTTTCTGTAAATTTAAATAATCAAATCAAATATTATTTAGTCCACCTAATATCAAATTTTATAGACAAACTAGAAGATATATCATAAGAATATTAATAAATGCATTATCAACAGTGGTACAAGTCTATACCATTGGAATAAATTTTAATTATGTATTAAATAATTTTTCCTTCTAACATTACACCTATGGTGTTTATAAGTTTATACCATTGGAATAAATTGTAATTAAGTATTAAATGATTTTTCTTTTCTAACATTACACTTGAACATGTATTATGATAGTTAACAGACCACTGTGCAAAACAGTGTCTAATTTGAAGTTTCAAAAATTACTGCTTGATTTTCTAAATTTAATTAATTTTCTAGAAATTTAATCCTCATTACATTATGCTATTCAATTTCATTCATAGATTTTTTTCCATTGTATATGTCGCCATCAAACGTAGCGGAATAATATGAAATGATCTGGGAGTCAACAAATTCAGTATTTGTTCATATTTTACTTATATATGGATACAAACTTATTATCAATAAAAATTATTCAATATATTGATAGATATATTATGAGATGAACAGGAATGTGTAAAATAAACAATGTAACTTTATGTATAAATAACCTGGAATTTATGAAATATTTTCAAATGTAAAGTAATGCAAAAAATTGAATTTGTTACCAATGTACTGGCATGTTTTTCTATCAGTATATAAGTATCCAACGTATTGTAAAAAATATTTACAATACTGACCAATAAAAAAATATTAGTAGGTACAGACAACCGTATGTAGATGACGTATAATGTTGATTATAGTGGCTTTATTATTATTATTAATGGGATAAACGTTTTTACACCTTATGCACCATCTTTTGAGAGTTACATACCGTATTTATACAGTAATTTCTAAATTTATAGAAATAATTTAAAATCGTAGAACTAACCTTCAAACAACGATGAATTAAGTGGGACGCTTTATATTATAACAATTGTATCGCAAAATTTAAACAATACACTATTATTGTTCTCTAAATTCACGGACGACTTCGATCAATACATAAAACAATACCTGAGCATTGAATTATGATACGAATGACGTAAAAATAAGCTTCTAGTTCTGCTCCATTTTTACCACAGACATCTTTACATTTTTTTAGTAGTAGTAGTAGTAGTAATATTCGTTCAAATAGAACAGGCGAAGGAATTATCCATACTGCCAATTCTGAAGTTGTCAATATATGTGGTTCTTGTATATTCTGTAGTGAGTTTTATTCTATGTTCAAGTTAATACAAAGGTACACGCGCCAAATCTTCTATATAATATTACGTAAATTCCTAAGCATTTTAATTTTCAAGTCGTTTATTTACCGATTCTGAAGATGTCAATACGGATAGTTCTTATGTGTTCTTTAGTCTGTTTTCTTCTAAGTCCAAGTTAATGTAAAGGCTAAGCGCCAAAACTTCTATATAATAATTCAGACATTTTTTATCTTCTTAATCTTCGCATAATCATTAAAAAAATGTTCTGATATGTATTATGTGTTGTCAGGAGATCGATATTCAAGTGTCGTGCGGTCATTTCAATGTTATAACAAGACGGTGGTTCTCTTGTTACAACGTTCCTGGGAATTTTTGTGGCATCGCAGAATTCATGGTCCCTGGTATAATTTCTTATTCACTTCACTTATATACAATACACTAACCATATTACATAAAACACCACCAACTTTACACAATATAGAGTCAAGTAACACAAGATTATGAATAAAATATAAAGTCTACTACATGACAGACTGAAATCCCGCTAAAAACTCTTACTTGTTTTTTTTTTAACTTTATTTTTGGCAATCAATCTTTCCGATTATTACTGCCATTCTCACGTAGTCAATAATATCACAAACTTCGTGTGATCATTCCAATATTAAGCATAGTGTGAACCCATATTCTAATAAGATGGTGGATCCCTTGCTAGAACCTTCCAGGGAGTTTTTGTGGCATCTCAAAATTTCTTGCTCCGTGTTATTATTTTCCATTCACTTCACTTATGCATAATAAACTAACTATATTACGTAAAACACCACCAAATTTACACAATATATAGTCAAATAACACAAGATTATGAATAAAATATAAAATCCACTACATGACAGGCTAAAATCCCGCCAAAAACTAGTCTTACTTGTTTCTATTTGGTTTATAGTAGAAATGGCGATTAGATATCGATAATTGTGCATACTCGATGTTTAGACACAGAAGTTTCGATAATTTTTATTGGGATATACAATGAGTCCTCCCAAGTGAATCGATCTCTGACAATATAAGATCGTGATTCGTTTATTTCTATTAAGATAATGTTTATCTTAAATATAAACACGATATATGGTTGTGTGACATCAATTGTCCTCATGTATCCATCAGAAATAAACGGGTTTTTTAGTGCAGGATAACTAATGCTATAATTTAAAATGTAACTTTTTTTTTATATATATTTTACAGGCATGCGCTTGGCCACAATTTCACCTGATGGTAAGTGACGATGAAGCCAACGATGGATCGCGCTTACCTGCTAAATGCCTGTTAACTCTACTCTTGAACACTTCCAAGTTATATGATGACGGAAAGACATACGCCGGGAGTGAATTTCACACCTTAGCCGTACGTATAATAAATGTAGAAGCAAATCGCTTTGTACGAATCCCGGGAATATCGACCACATAAGGGTGGAAGCCCTCACGACGTCTTGTCGTCCTCTGATGAAATGGGGACGGTGGGAATTCCTGTGGAATGGCAATTCCTGTGCACACTCTCCAAAGTGTAATCTATAAAACACTGAAAGACTAGCTACTTGCCGTCGATGTTCTAAATTGAGCATTTTGGTCATTTTGGCACTTTGTTCATTGAGCGTTTCGTCATCGATAAGCCGACCAGCACGGCGCTCAATGGAGTAAAGAGCGGCCAGCTGATATTTGGCTGATCCGTCCCATAGCTGACAGCAGTATTCCACACATGAGCGTACCTGTGCTTGGTACAGGCTGAGAAGCTGTTTCGGTGTGAAATATCGCTTCACCCTAAAGAGGATCCCAAGTTTCTTCGCAGCTGTTCTTGCTTTTTGCTCAATTGAACGGCCAAAGTTGAGATCAGATGTTAAATGGATCCCGAGAAGCTCGAGGTTGTTCGTAACTGGTAGGGAAACCCCTTGAAAAGTAGGAGTTAAGTTGAACGTACTCCGTTTTGTAGAGAAAAGACACGCCTGTGTCTTTTCTGCATTAAACTTTACCAGGTTTAAATCACACCAATCAGCAACAAACCTAAGATTCTTATTTAACCGTTCGATCATGGCTTCTCTCTCATTAAGGATTTCCGGTAGGCTGGCCCGAGGACTGGATAAATACCTCTCAGGTACGGTGCTGTCATCCGCGTATCCATAGATACCGGGTACAAGCCGATCGTTGATGTGCAGCAGAAATAAGGTTGCTGAGGGAACAGATCCCTGAGGAACTCCGGCATTTATAACCTTGGGATCAGACGAGCAGTCATCAATAACCACTCGTATGTTCCGTTCACTAAGGAAATCACAGATCCAAGTCCGTAGGCGTTCAGGTGTTCCATATGCTTGGAGCTTACTTAAAAGGCTAGCATGTCAGACCTTGTCAAATGCCTTCGAGACATCGAGGGAAACAGGAACCGCCTCTCCATGTTTTTCGATAGCCTCGCCCCAGTAATGGGTGGCACACACTAGGAGGTCACCAGTAGATCGATTTTTTCGGAATCCGTATTAGCGATCACTTAGAATATCATTTATGCTCTAGGTAAGCCAACAGCTACTTATTTATTATTCTCTCCATTACTTTACAAAAAAGCGAGGTTATAGCAATTGGCCGATAGTTGCAAGGGTCGGGGCAATTCCCTTTTTTTGGTACTGGTTGAATGTTTGCCGATTTCCAAGATTTAGGCACAATACCGGATTCCAGTGAGAGATGACATAGGCGTGTCAGAATAGGAGCCAGCTCAGGTGCACAGCTTTTAAGTACCCTAGAGGGAATAACGTCAGGGCCATTAGCTTTATTCACGTCTAGATTGCGAAACACATTACGAACGTCCTTGGTGCGTATCACATCTTGCATTGTGGTATCACATGAGGGCATTAATGATGTAGTCTTATCGTGAGGATCGAGACGCGAATCATTCGCAAACAGGTTTCATGTGTAAGCGTATAGGCGTGCACGTGTCTGGGGGTGATCGTGTAGTGTTGTAGTGGTGATGTATATTTATGTGTCACGAGGGATCGAACCTAGGCTTGAGCCGCTGCCGTGGGAGGCCTAATCAGGTGTGCGGGAGCGAAATTAACCCCCAGACCACGGCGGCGTGATCTGTGGATACGCGGGCGTGGGCGTGAGCAGGATCTGTTTCGAGGGACAGGCTGGTACTGATCGTTCGCTGACGTGATTGAATCAGAGGGTCGGTTAAAATTTATCGCGGACGTCTTTAATAACGCGCAGCGTTAGGTACGGGTTCATAGTTTGCGGCGGATACTACTAACGGACTGGGATGATTCGCGGCTTATTCAAAATAACTAATCGTAAGTCATTTTACGTACGCCCAGATAGAAGGGATCTCTAGGTCTCTATGGAGATCGACTCTCCGGATGTACCACGGGGCACCGGTCACTTTACGTAAAACACGATTTTGGAGAACCTGCAGCTTATGAAAGTTATCTTTGGACATATGCGCAAAAACGGGGCAGCTATATGTCATCAAGGGACGGATACACGTCTTATACAAAGTGAGCTTGTGTCTGAGGGACATCTTACTCTTATGACAAAGCAACGGATGGAGGCGACCCAAGACCATAGCGGCTTTGTTTCGCACTCTGTCTATATGTGAATTGAACTTTAAATGTCTATCTAATGTAACACCGAGATATTTGACCTCTTCGACCCAAGGGATATCGATTCCGTATAGCCTGGTGGGCTCAAATTTATTAGCGTGTTTCGTGGGATCGAAGAGTATTGCGGCACTCTTATCGGGATTAACTTCTGTGCGCCATCAACCAAACCATTGACCGAGAGTATGAACGGCTTTTTCGATGCGCTTCCTAAGAAAGTCCGACCGCCAGCCGGAAGTGTAAATAACGGTATCGTCAGCGTAACAACCTACCTCGACCCCCCGAGACCGAGGTAAGTCACTGATGAACAGATGAAGAGCGTGGGCGCGAGTATGGAGCCCTGTGGCACACCTGAGCGTATCGGGTGGGGCAGCGATAGTTCACCATCCACTCTGAAGCGGAATTTCCTATCAGTTAGATAATCGCGGATAATATGAATTAACCTATCAGGTACGCGAGATTTACATAATTTATGGATGAGCCCTCCGCGCCAGACCTTATCGAAGGCCTTGGCGATATCGAAGAAGACTGCAATTGTGCGTTTCGGTTTACGTTTCGGATCGGCGTTAAATTTAGAGAAAATGTACTTCGTGAGGCGGTGTACTTGATTCGTGCAAGAGTGTTCGGCGCGAAATCCGAACTGCTCAGGTGGTATTAATTTTAAATCTGTAATCGCGACCTGGAGGCGGTTCAGAAAATTTTCCTAGGTATCTAATAGACTAATGAGACGATAGCTAACGGGAAGCATAGCCGGATCTATCACTACGGCCTTTTTCCAGACGGCCGGAAAGTGACCCTCGGACATGGCCGCATTGAAGACGCAGACCAATAGAGCTATGATGCGATCAGGAAGGTGTTTCAGAACCTCGTTCCTGATCCCATCGGGACCTGGGGACTTCCTAGGCTTGAGACGCTTGATTGCGCCTGCAACTTCATCGAAAGTGATCGCGTTTAGGGTATCCGCCGGAGGAGACGCGAGTACATGCTCCGCAGCTGATTCGATTAATTCGTTATGGAAAGGGTCAGTGTTATCAGTGTTTGGCGAGCACTGTTTCTCTAAGCTTGCGGCAAGGCATTCTGCTTTATCTATGCTATCGAACGCGGGAGGCAACCCGGGGCCTCTGTCGAGAGGAGGCATTGTAATGACCATATCTGATTTAAGAGTTCGCGCTAGAGTCCAATACGACAGGTGAGACGGCTGGAGACCCTCCAGTAGTCTGTCCCACCTGTCACCCCGGATCTCAGAAATACGAGACTTGACTGTTTTTCGTAACGAACGTAAACGATCGCGATTCTCTACAAACGGGTAAGCGTCGTAAGCTCGAGTCGCGGCGTTCTTTTCCGTGATCAATACTCTCACGTCGTCAGGGAGTATAAAACGGCGATCGTTCGCCGCTTGTACCTCTTCCGAGGTTACTCTGACGGCAGTCTGGAGATAATCAACCAGGGAATCGATGGCCGAATCCGCGTCGGCTTTAGACACCAACACGTCCGGAATCCTGTCTAAACTACTAGACGACGGGTTTTCTTTAAAATATTGAACGAGTTTCGCGTAATCAGCCACCCTAACCGACGGCGGGGTGAAGTCTGAATTGTGACCTAACTGTAAAACAACCGGGTGATGATCTGAATCAAGTTCGTGTACGACTTGTATGAGTCGTACAGGAAGCGTGATATTTTTTAAGAAAGCTGTCTAAAACTGTGTGTCGGCAATGATCTTGATAGTGCGTGGGTTCCGATGGGGTTATGACGTCAAACCCGAAAACCCTACATAGTTCGTCGAGTATTTTCCCGTTACGAGAGGTACACGGACTATTCCAGATAACGTTCCCGTTATTGAGATCCCCCCTATAATAACTGAATCTTCTAAATTAAGTAGCGCCTGCAAATCGGATCTTAGCAATTCTTTGTTCGGTGACAAATACGCGGAAACTAAAATAATATTCGAGTGACCGGTCATACCTAATTTGCACACTGACACTTCCATATTGGTTAGCGCGGGCGGATCTAACGGCATGCAGTACAACGAACGCTTAAAATAGATTAACGTGCCACCCCCGCGGGTGATACGGTCGTTCCTGACTATACAGTAATTCACGATTCTTGGATTACGCATACTCTGTTTTAACATCGTTTCCTGGATGAGGAAAACGTCAATCTGTCTATCGCGCAAAAAGTCAGCTACTAGATCGCGCTGTGACCGAAGGGATCTCGCATTGAAAAACGAGAGACATAAACCGCGTGGCTTTAGTTTATTAAGACACGTGAATTTTAAGACTTATTTAAAAGAGGGTGACCGGACGAGGCGCTGAATAGTGGCTCCGATAGCCGGGAAGCGCACTAGTGCGGTGAGAAGACCTAGCTCCTCCTCGACCTCTACAATGGCGTGGAAAGCGAGGACCTCCTGCGTGTTTTGCTCGCGGAGTAACTGTTTCAAACAGTCGATCTTACTGGTGAAAGGGGCGAGGTGTAAGCCGCCTGAGGTGGCGGCGCCTGAGACTTAGAAGAAGCCTGAGGCTGAGATCGGGGGGCCCAGGGGGCCATAGGGGCCCACCCGGGTTGAGCCGCGCGTGGCACAGAGAGTGGCGAGCGCGGTGAGGTCGTGGGCGCAGGCGCTACCGGGGCGCGGGAGGCGCTCGGCAGGCCCGGGAAGGCCTCCACGGACATAAGAGGTGGCGATGGAGGGCGGACGGCGGCTACAGGCGTCCTAAGCGCCTGCCTTGCCTGACAGGGACGCTGTGTGCGCGGCGCACGGGGACAGCCGCTATAATTCACGGGGTGACCCGGGTTACCGCAGAGCACACAGCTGGGAGGATCGGGAGAGCCAGGAGTGCACGCGCACTCCTTCGTGCCGTGATCTCCCAGGCACTTGACGCACCTGGGGTGAAGATGGCAGTTCTTTGCCGAGTGTCCATAACACTGGCAGTTATGGCACTGCGACGGAATGTGGGTAGGTCTTACGTGGGGGCTCAACGGTGACGCCGTTGAGGTCGCACACAGATGTGAGCGAGAAAATGGCCTTGCCCTCCTGCGACCGGTCGAGGAGAACAAGCACCATGTTGTAGGGAGCGCGGGTGCATGGGTGGTTCATACGATGTACCTCACGCACGGGGAAGTTCTTAAGGGAGAGGGTGACATCCTCGACCGAGATTTCGGCCGGGACACGGCGGAGCACGACTCGGAGGAGGCGCTCGTCCTTGAGAGCGTATGTAAAATAAGCGAGTTTCGATTCCGTGAGGAATCGAATCAGAGCGCGGTGATCGTCGCAGGTGGGACACTTAACTCGAATGCGCGCCGGAGTGCTAAGGGCATTCGTATAATTGATTGATTGATTGCGCGTCTAGAGAAGACTGCGGCGATAAGGTCGCGAAAGAGTTCGCAGTTGGAATGTTAAAAAGGCCCTCGGAGGCCTGCGACGTTACATTGCGGAAGGTTAAATTAATAATCTCCTGGTTTAGACCGCTCGCGAGGAGATTTTTGCGGTATAATTCTACCAAGGCTAACGGATCCATCGCGGTGGATCGAGGAGAGGGAGGGGGGCACGTCGAACGGGCTAATTACGGGTCTATCCCGGGTGCAGATCAAGAGAGCTGTTTAAAATGAGCCAGAAGAAGAAGAAAGCAATACAGGAAACACGTTAGCGAGACAGGCAAGGTAAATAATTTGCATAGATATAGAACAAATAAATAAATGGATAACTAAACAAATAAATAATTGAAATAAATAAAGTTATAAAGAAATGACAGCCAAAAGGGTAAAGGACTACGTAAATAAATAGATAAACTAATGAGTAAACAGATAAATGTACCAATATAATATAATAAACAAAGCAATAAATATATACAAAGGAAGAATCTCACTCAATTTTGAGAAAAAGAACGCAGGTGTTACGCAGCTGCGATACACGTGTGCGCCCCGTCAGTCGGATCGGCACTTCAAGGTGAAAGCCGAACACTTCACTCTGTGAACACTGTATCACAATAATCACAAAATATCGCTCCGAGCGTGGACACAACCGTTCCCGGCCACGTCAGAATCGGAACTCCAGCCTTATCACCTTTTTTTTACTTTGTTTAAAAAAAAAACAACCATATTTCATAAAGTTTATTTGACTGTTTAATTCGTCGGTTACCAAATATGTCAATGTTTACTTATGTATGTCGTACAACGATGCCTTGGATTCGATGTTGACATGGATATAAACTTCGAAGTTTTTCTAATATCGATCGTCCCTACTGAAAGATTCACATGGAGTGTAAGTGCGGTGAAACAAAACCTCCCGAAATATGTTTTATTTGGACTTCACCCGTATTCGAAATTATCCGAAACTTTTGTATCGGTTACGATAACGTTTACGGATATATATTTTTTTCGGATATCCGATAGTTTCGGTTACGGTTACGGAGCTCCATAACATCACTGGTATTTATAACCTATATTTGAAATATTTTACCTGTGATTTAGGGCTGCCATTTTACCAACTCTCAAATAAGAACGTACAGAAGAATTTTCAAATTTCATAAATGAAATGAATGGAAAATAATACCACGAAGCAAGAAATTCTGAGATACCTCAAAAACTCCCTGGAAGGTTCTAACAAGGAATCCACCATCTTGTTAGAATATCGATTCATACGACATTTGATATTGAAATGATCGTACGACGCTTGTAATATTATTGACTACGTGGCAATGGCAGTAATAATCTGAAAGATTGATTGCCAAAAATACTTTTATAGTGTTATAAGTATATGATTTAAAACGTTCACATATAATACACATAAACTTATATGAAGAAACATAAATAACCAGTAGTATACAAATAATTATTAGGGACGATGCAAAAAGAGAAATATAAATATTATTCTTACTATTTTAATGATAATCATGAAGCTGGGAGGTAAAATGCTATTCAACACTTTATAAGTTCTTTGTTCAAAAGTCTAAGTATATATTTAATGCGTCCGATAATCGCGGCATCATGCGCGCTTTAGGTATTATAATTTTATATAAAATAATGCGCGTAAAGTATCCCATAGATAAGAGACAAATAAAAATTACCATAAACGATTAAGATATATAATATGATATCCGGTATAACAAATATATACCATCATCTGTTATTTACGATTATAAATGATATTTATTTTGTGGTAGAGCCACGCTGAAGGTCTAACTGGTTTCAGCATGAGTGGGTCGGCTTAACATTGCTTGCATTGTAGCGTTTCGTTCGGTCAGTGAGTGCACCGGAGACCCACCTCCCCTGTCTCCCTTCCCTCTCTACCTCTTCCTCACCAACACAGGCTAGCAACACACTTGCGACTTCTCTGGTGTTGCTAGTGTCTATGGACGGTGGTGATGACGTAACATCAGGTGACCCACTTTTTCGTTTGCCTCCTATGATATAAAAAAATGCTAGATTATGTTTAGATTACACGATGTTTCTACATCACATTTAATTTAACCTATACATTGGTCTAATACAATAAATATACTATTCAGGATATCGTATGTATTTGTTTCTGAAATACGTTTTGAGATTTGTTTCTTTTGGTTTATATGTACATTCAGTATTCGTCTACGCAAATTTTTATAAGAGCATGAATTTAACTTCTTAATTTTACTTGTTATATTTAGCACAGTTTTTTTTTTATATCAAAGGAGGCAAACGAACTCGTGGGTCACGTGATGTTAAGTGATCACCACCGTCCATAGACACTAGCGACATCAGGGACGTCGCAAGTGCGTTGCCAGCCGGTATATGGGAGAAGGGGGAGGGGAAAGAAAGGGAAAGAAGGAAAGAGGAAGGGACGTGGGCCTCCGGCTCTCTCACTGACCGAATGAAACACAACAATGCAAGCACTGTTATTTCACGTCGGTTATCTGTGAGAGGGGTGGTACTACCCCGGAGGAGCCGACCCATTCATGCTGAAACCAAAAATAGCTTCAGCGGGGCTCTACCACCTACCAATATCTCATCACCTAGAAATATTTCATAATATATTGCATAAGCTAAGTAAAAAAAAGTGTATAAGTGACTGCGCGCACTGCCATTTTTTTCGCAAAATATGTTACATATAGAATTGTATGGAATCGCGTACACTGCGGTAGTCCGGTGAAGCTATTAAGACCTTGCTTGGTCAATATCGTAGTCAATTAAAAAAAAAAGCGCACACTGCGGGCAAAATTCAGGAATTGCGAGTACAGAAACCACAAATTATGACAGTAATACTAGAACGACGGTGAAGGAATATATCACCGCGTATTTTAGATAATAAGGAGGTTGTGTCTTTCCTTAGTTTTTCTAAACTACGTAACAGATTTTGATAATTTTCACAACGATTTAGACAATTTTGTTCGAAAAGCATCATCAATTTGTGCCATTTGCAGAAAAAATAATAGCAAAATAATATTGTTTTCTCTCAAGACATAAAAAAATTATATAATAATATATAATAATTAATATTAATATAAAATAATCACGGGCTCTTAGACTATTTCGTAAATTCTATAGCAACTTCACAATTTTAGCAATAATGATTTCCACATAAAACGTAGTATATGTTTGTGGAGTTATTTAGAATTATATGAGAAGAACAATTCCACCATTCATCTTCGTGGTTTCATTGTAACGGATTATGCAACGCATGCCGAGATAGATGAGAGATGTCTCATATTACAGAATTCTCGCTTGATGCTTATAATAAATTAGATATATTCTGCAATCCTTTAGATACATCTTTATATATAAATTTCTTCTGTGCGTGTGTATGTCACTGAACTCCTCCCAAACGGCTGGGCCGATTTTTATGAAATTTTGTGTGCGTGTTTCGAGAACAGTTTATCCGAAAATAGTTTAGATTCACAGTTGGAGCCGTAGATGGCCCGGCGGTTAAATTTTATTTATTTTTTATTATCAAAGCAGGACAACGTCCGCCTGGCCCGCTAGTGTCATATATTACTGTAAAGTTTCATTAAAATCAACACAGTATTTTTTACGTGAAAGATCATCTATCGTCACAGATTTTCTCATATATAATAGTAATAGTTTAATAGAACTTATATGGAACTTTATAAAAAAGCCTTTTCTCTGTTGAAAACGAAACTTCAATACATCTTTATGGTTATGATTTAAGTAGCATGAAGTTAATTACAAATAACAAAAACATTGTATCATACCTAAAACTGTTACACATCAACTCGATACTGTTCTCAGTACATAATGTAACTTATATAACAGTACAAAAAAACTGTACATGTACAGCATACATGTATACATCTATTTCGTAAAAATACGTATATGCAAAACTTGTAGCATAAATCCACGGAGGGCATTCACCGAAAGATCGTAGTCTCATTCTTAAACGATAATTAGTAGCAAGGATTAGCCCGAAGCGGGCGGTCTGTGTCCGTACCGGCACTGGTCAGCGGAGCGCGGCCAGAAACACGCTCACGATGAGGTGGACAGGTCGCGTTCGATGCTCAACAACATCGATCATAATTCTAATTTACTCGTATTTAAAAACAGCCGTAAGTTCAGAGTACGGGGTACCTATTGAAATAAAGTTATGGGATGAGGAACGAAGGCCTATATCCCAGATGGTGGACGTTACAAACGAATTTGGTTTAAAAGTGCTAGCCGAACATAATTTTCTCAATGACAACAACATTGCGTTCTCACCGTACGGACTGATGGGGATACTTGTGGCTCTGTATGAGGGAATTGATGGAGATTCTTCCTACCAAATGCAACGAGCGATTCAACTGCCCTGGCACAGAAATATTATGAGGATAGGCTTCAGGGATATACATCGGACACTGAAAGTAAGTTTTTTTGATTCTGATGGAATTTATAGTGCAGTGGATAGAAACTGTATATGCTATTTATACAGTAATATTGCTATACAAAGTACATTTTTTGTATATAAAGTTTTTTGCTCTATGATCTTTCAGTCCAAATTATACAAAGTCCAAATGTTTGTATAAATAATTGTATAACTACTTCAAAACTTCAAATATTTTTATGTATAGTGCTAAGAAACTAGGCAGAAAACGAATGTCATATCGATGAAAAATTTAATTGTAGGAGTACGAGACCCAGAGCATTCGAAGCGGTATTTTTTTATACAAGAATATAGTTAAAAGTAATTTAGCCCAAAATGCAAGTTAGGACATTTCCGCTTTCTCCCATCGATATGTATGTACCGTGATGAAAATACATCACTTCTCCAATAAGCCGTAAGACTTAAGTAGATGTTGCATTTTTTTTTAATGAGGAACAATAATAACAAGTCATTTTAAAACTTGGAAAATCTATTTAATCTGTATTGCGAATTCTAAATAAAGAGATTGGGAATTGAACAAATAGGTAAACAATATAAAGCATATTTCCTTTTCGCGTCAGTTTATATTTTACTTGAGTTTTTCTAAACTAAAGGGTTTCTTTTTGAATGTTTATATTTATATTATACGGATATTATTTTTACTAAACAAAGAAAAAATAGATGTAATCTGATGAAATCTCGAGGAAAGGAGCTTTCGGGCCCTTGATTTATTAAAACCCAAATCAATGTTTCGGGCGCTTACAGTATACCTTATTAAATAAACTCGTATATAAAAAATAATGTGTTACGGAATTGTATACCTAAAACATTGCAAAAGTCCACTGCAGCATATTTCTATCGCTTAAGGATAGCGTACAGTAATCATTTTGTCTTTTGCATATCATCAAAGATTAAATGGTTATTTACGACGTCGTTATGGGTAATTCACTCAATAAAACACATAATACGCTGAGCATTTAATATCGATTATAATCATTTTAATATTCAACTTCAAAACATCATTCTCAGAACATATTTAAGTTTACACGTATCAAAAAAATTTGTTGTTTGTGCGAAAATTCTTAAGTAGTTGTATATGATTTTCGTGAACTGTAAAAGAAGAAGAAACTAATGGAAATCCTTCAAAAACTTACGACTTATAATATTAGTACATTGCTCTCATTCGAAGTCGGGGCGATCACTAGTACATTAAGTCCACAAGTTGAAAATACTTAGATATAAACAATAAATAAAATAAGTATCCCAAAAAATAGAAATTTAAAAACCTACGAATGAAGTTATTGCACACAGAGGATGAGGTAGAAACAAATATTATTAGACTAGCTAACACTTATAAATACCTATATAATATTTAGTTTAACCTTATCTTACAATTTAAATAATTGTACTTTAAAAAACTGCAATTAATTTGAATCATAAATGAGCGGACGCTGGTCACCGGTTTATATTCTTGTAGCTTGCACAGTAATCCATACTTTTATTTGTTTTACGTTATCAATTCTTTTTATAATATTTATATGTATTTTCAAATATAACAGCAATAAACTCTAAAGTTAAAAGATATGAATATTTAAATTTAGAGAGTTTAAATATGGGTAACGATCCATCTTCAATTGTTGATTTAACATGTAGAGTTAGACATATTTTGACGTTTGCTAAGAACAACGTTTACAACAACAAATTTTTTAATTTTGTCGCGTCATTTTATCCCAGGGGCGGACGGTGGTATTCCAACCACGAGATCGAGGTTTCGTATCGAAGGAAAACATTATAATGGGACTTTGAGGTATATTCTGGAGCTTATCTTATGAGTTTACACCAGCAAGTTGGATTTCTACCAAAGAAGAACTACTCGTCTGTTTCAAAACAAACATGAGCAATTACTAGATTTACCGTATCTTTGACCGTATCATCATATTTTATTAATCGCTACAAGATTTTATATATGAACTACAGCTATCATTAACTGGTTTTAAATAACATTCCTTCCGTCCATTATAATGTTCGAGTTATGAATTATTTTTTTAGTACAAGCAAAATTGTACGTCTAGAATGTGGATCCTTCCAATTTTTTCTCTCTCTTTATTTAATTCGTCTTTGGTTTTTGTCTATTTTTATTTTTTACTTTTATTTGACTGGACTAAAGAAGTATATTTAACTCGCGAACGTATTATCATTTCCTCGCTTACAGCAATAAAAATATAATTTTTATTCTTAGTTTCCAAAATCAAAAGGCCACAGAAATAAAAATCGTTGTTACTACATTTGATAGTAACAATTAACAGAAGTTTACATACCTAATATTATTATTTCAGACATATTTTGTTCCCGAAGAAAGATTTCTCGCAGGTTTGGCACTGAACAATGAGAACGTTACTTTTAATGAAAGTTACAAAAGGGTTTTGCGGTTCTACGGTTTCGATTTAGAAAACGATCAATTGCCAGCATTTCCGTCTCAAGGTAATAATACCAGTACAACCGAATCAACGACAATAAAATCGTCAACGATAGAAAATAAAGTTACAGTATCAACTGACAAAACAAGCACATATAGTGTGACAGATATGACAACAAAGAATAAACCTCCTGGAGAAATAATGACAACGGAGTTAACTACTGTAAAGTCTTCGGCGATCAATAATGACATTTCAGAACCAACTGATAAGGAAGGCATATCAAGCACAATGGCAATGACAACAGATAATAAACCAATTGAGGAAATGACTTCTACAATGCCTAAACAAGAAACAACAACTATTTCCAACAATCAAACGTTAGCCAATGATGATGTGCCTGAATCTACAACACTATCCCTTATTTCACCAACTTCTACACCTCAAAGTACGACAATTATCCCAACCTCAGAACAAGGTGCCACAACAGAGTTAACATCTATGGAAACCGTAACCCAAATTGCATCAGACGTTGCTACAACGTCGCTAACAACAGAAGGGTCGACTATCTCCTCAACTATGGATAATTTAATTACCACTACAACCACTGCCTCCTCGACTATAGATAACTTAATAACGCCTACAACTATTTTCTCAAACTTAGAAACGGATGGAGAAACTATATCTCAACAGACTTCACAAGCAACTGTTGCATTAACAGCTGAAACTACGATTAATCAAGCTAATACCACAACCGCTTCCGATCTCACAGTAAGCCCGGAACGAATAACTGATGCTGAGAGCACAACCATTACTTCTACAATAGCTATTACAGAAATCACACAGACAATCGATGTATCGACAGCATCTTTAGAAACACAAAATACTGATGAAACAGTATCAACTACAAATACCATAACTACACTCGATTCAACAACTTCAATAACAACTAACCCAACGTTAGAAACACTGGGGCGTCGTAAAAAATCATTGGTTGATTTCATATACACAAATCCCCCATATATGGATGATTATTTGTTATACAGATCGTTGGATATACCTCCAGCAATACCGGAGAAAAATTTTGGAAGTTCACTCTTTTTGGCAAATGGATTAAAGAGTATACAAGTTAGTAATATCGGTAACATGAAATAATCTAAAATATTTATCATTTATTCTTCCAATAAAAGTTTTTTTTAAGTAAATTGCTGTTAATAATTACAATAATGATTCTTCAATAGATATGAATTGTAATAATTAATAGACTAAATTTCATAATTGAAAAAACCTAGTCCAGTGATCAAGACAATTACAACAAGAACAATAAATAAATACAACTGAGACTACATATAAATTAGAAACTATTGTTAACAATACAAATAACAAAAAATAAATTTACAAGACAAAACTATAGTTAAACCTAAACAACATAAGTTGCTCAATAGCTTAGGTATCTTCTTGAACCCTCCCGCACCAGGGTCCACATGAAACATTAAGAACTTCCATTCTTCCATTTCATTCCATTCATTCAATTGCAGGTTACGTATATGCACTACGACACTGTCTTAGAGCACGCTTACCTCCCCCATTTGGAAGCTTCTGCTCTACGTTTACCGCTCGATAGTGAGCGTTACTACCTCCTGGTGGTGTTACCCGGTCGAGGAGGCCCAAATGAATTGGGACGTCTCCTGGCTCGCATGGCGAGGGAATCGGACTTATCGGATATCTACGCAGCTTTGCGACCTCGTCGGGTGAAAGGCATCGTTCCGAGCTTCACAGTCAAAGGACACGTAACATTAACCACAGATCTGCAGAAGGTAAATTACACAAGATATTTGAATCGGATATTTCAGAAACCCCTTAAGTCAAGCAAAGTACATTTTCAAGGAGAAGCAAAAAGCTGTTTTGATACATAAGATTGTTCTGAACTAACTTAATTTTTTAAAATTAGGAAAGTTTACGTAATAAATAATGCAATGATTTTATTTTATAATATATTTATTTTCTTGTTTTTAAGTGCTTAAAAATTTAAAAAAAAATTATTTGACTTATGTGGTTAATGAAATACATGAAATCAAACGTTTTTTTTTTTTGTTTTTTTTTTTAATTATTATGAATAATTAGTAATTTGAAACCAACATTCAAGAATAGATTTAATCCTAATTGTTATCTCGATCTGTAACTTACCATTTATGTATTTAATCATAAAATATTTTGACATTTCGTTCTCGAGGAAGATAATTTTCAAGTTTTAGATTAGACAACCCTAGACGCATTCCTAGAGCATAAAGAATATGATAAAAACGCAATGTATTTACTAACAGTCAGTACCCCATCTTGCCCTACATTATAGTGGAAAAATAAATATTGTCTAATTTTGAATAAAATCAGTGTCAGTGACTTATGGAGTTTCTCTAATGCATTTGATATTTGAGTCGATGCTGTTCCTCTGATATTAAAGTGACTTCTGAGATTTTTGTTTCACATATGAATCTATCTTCGAAAAACACAAAAACGCAAAAACACTATTTGGTAAAAAAAATATAACTTAAATGCAATGATATGGGTTTCTGAAATATCCAATTCATTTATTTATTTGGTTCACAAAACTGCGCTCGATTGAACACTCTTATAATTGGTTTATATGTCAGATTTTTCGATGTAAACGCTAAACATTAACACGCCATTATTTTTATTTCTAATTAAATAAATTTAGCTACTTTAATTTAGGGTAAAAATAAGATAAATATCATAAATCATATAAGTAGTCATATGTTATTTCAAATAGCATAATTTCTGCAACCACGTGAAAACAAACAGCCATACAAAACAATGATTTTACTTCGCTCTACATAGATAACAAACAATTGCTATGTGAAGTTACTACCAAAGTTAATTGCAACAATCCATGTAAATCCACATAAAGAGAAATATTTAGACTTATATGCCCACATCACAATCATTTTCGTCCTTGATACATTATACTTTTGTACTATGCAATAATTGAAAATTGTCATAAATTACATTAATTAGTTCAAGGCAAAAATGTATTACGATATTAGGTTCTAATAAAAAGAATGTAGATTTTACTTTTTCTATTAAAGCTACGTAGCTGCATTTTTATATATTGGACCTTTAGTATTTGCTAGGTGAAGCTGTTAAGACCTTGCTAGGTAAATAGCATAGTCAGTTCGAGAAAAAAAAAATTGATTTCCAAGATGATTTATTACAGCCGTAATTTTATTACTACATCGGAGACAGACTGTTAATTTTAGTAGTAGATATACCTAGCACTTGTTGCGGAAACCACAGTGTTGCCATTTAATGACATTTGCACAAAAACGTATTATAAAACGGCAGTTCGATTGAGATTTGGTGACTCTGTTGGTAACCTAATTAAATAAAGCTCCATCAAACGCAATTAATGCTAGCAATTGCACAAATTCCGTTACGCTCGCATAGACGTAAATCTCATTCAATCACATCGGTGATCCACTTGTACTAGAACTTGCCTAACTAGTCATACAGATTTAAATATTTACTAATTTTTTGTATGCGGGTTTTACCTGTAGCTGGGTTTTGCAACACGAATTCAGAACATATTAGAAATATAAGTACTGAACCCTTACGAAGAGATCATTTTTTTAAATACAAAAACTGTTCAACACACAGTGAAATAGACGGGTATAAGCAAATATGCATATATCAATGACATGTAATATCTGTGTGTGATATCAAGTTATGTGTTCACTGGATTGCTAATTACAGACTCATATATGTTTCAATAACAAATTAAATTAAAGTAAATTACCTTCAGTTAGGTATACGTGATGTATTCGAGCCACGGCAACGCGATTTCAGTCCGATGACAAAACAAGCTGGAGTATACGTACGCAGCATCGAGCAGGCCGTGTCCGTCGCTATCCGTAAATATAAGGCAGACAATCATAAGAAAAATAGTGAGTATTACCTAAAATATTAGACTACTTGAACGTTGATCTTTAGCTTGTAATATACCAGTGTAAATATAGAAATTAATAATTAGTATGGAGTTCCTAAATAACAAGGAAACAGAATAGAGGAGACTATCTCATAAGTGACACTAAGGAAGCACGATATTCTGTAGTCCGGTGAAGCTGTTAAGACCTTGCTAGGTCAATAGCGTAGTCAGTTCGAGAAAAAAAACTACGAAAGCTACAACCTTGTGGTTCCCACCGTTGATTGATTGACAGACCCTGGGGCACCTATGGAATGAAGGATTCGAATAATATTGAACATAAATTATGAGTATGCATTGAAATATTTAAAAAGTGGTTTCTGTAAAAATGATATTTTTTATCAAAGAAAAGTGTTGAATTTAAAATAATCCTGATGTCGTAAAGAAACGTCTTATATATGTCACAGGTCTACAAGTCATACAATTAATATGTATACTAAAATGTTTAAAACAATTAGAGCTAATGTTGTTAGGTGTCGATTTGCAAGAGCGTTGTTTAGAAAAATCAAAAACTTAGAGAAGGTCCTACTCGTGCCCCGGGCTTACAAGTTATAAATCTACTAGCCCATGCCCACGACTTCGTCCGCGTAGTAATAGTTACTCTGGGCTAACGCTAACACGCAGCAGAAGCTCTCAAAAGAAAGGATCCCGATTTTGAAACATTTTTCATCTGTGCTCCGCTCCCATTGGCCTTAGCCTGATGATATACATATATATAGCCTATAACCTTACTCGATAAATGAGTTATCTCACATTGAAAGAAATCTTCAAATCGGACCAGTAGTTCTAGAGATTAACCCCCTACAACGTCACAAACTCACAAACTTTACATCTTAAAATATTATAATATTAGTATAGATATAGCAGCAGACATCGTCATTTAAGTTTTTTTTTTTTCGAAATGACTACGCTATACGCTACCCAGCAAGGTCTTAACAGCTTCACCGGACTACAAAGCTTCACCGGACTACGTCATTTAAGTAACACAGACACAAATCTATACTTAATAATATTATAAAGCTGGAAAGTTTGTTTGGTACTAAACTCAGGTAGTACTACTGGTCCGATTTAAAAATTCTTGAAGTGTTCAATATGTCATTTGTCGAAGAAGGCTAGACTATATATCAACAGGCTAAGATCAATAGGTGCGGGGCACCAATGAAAAATGTTTCAATTGAATATTCCACGCGGAAGAAGTCGCAGGCAAAGCTAGTAAGAAAATATAAGAAAACCGGCTGATACCCACGATTTTGTTTGTATTATTATCTCGACAATACATTTTATGTACAGAGGAAATAAAATTAATTCCTGCATTAATTGTACCATTTGTCTACGTCATTTGTATAACCATAGCGTATAACGCTTGCGCCAGATTAACGACGAGTTGTATAGCAGCCTGTGTACATATTGTAATATTGATATTTTGTAATTGAATTTGTTCAGACCGTCATTTCTTCTTCTTCTTCCTAGCGTTTTCCCAGCTTGGTGCCAGGGTCCGCTTCTCTACTAAACTTCCTCCAATTTGCCCGATCTGCGGCATCCTTCATAGATCCAGTCCATCATATATTTAATTAATTAATAAACTGTATAAAAATGTATAAATATACTTATTGCTCTGATTGCCAATATATGTGAAAACCAGACTAATGTTCATAATTTTAATTTACAAATTAAACCAACAGTTATTCCATTGTTTTGAGTTTGAACTTCTGACGACAGTCCTTTTTACTGCCTTGACTTTTTTTTATAAGAGCCAAATATCTAACAAGTGAAACTAAAAAAATTAATCGAAATTATCAAGTAGTTTTTGAGTAATGCGCGAATAACGCCAGACGTCTATCAATTTCTTCACATAAAATAATAAAAAAGATATACGAGTTTAACGTTCCGGTATAAACCGTTTAATTGTCTTTATTAGTGTATGTTTAAATGTATTCATATAAGAATGAGGGGTCATCCGCAAGCGTGGGGTCGTTCATCAAGTTCACGGATCAGTGCGTCTCACTAACCGCCGGAAAATCCTTGAACGACATTGATTCTGGCCCCAAAAATTTACAAAATTGATTCACCATAATTAATTTAATTGACAACCGTGACTTGTGCCGAACTGAATGAAATGTATAGATTGATATATAATGGCAACTTTTATGAGATTATATGATTGTAGGGGTATAAACAGTTCGAAATTAATTCAGTTTTTTTTAATAAAATACAAATAAAGGCTTAATTTCATAGTCTATGACTGATTGTCTATTGATATTTGATTGTAACTATAACAAGAAGTGTCGGGAAAGAGTTTTATTACACTTTTTTTCTTGTTACATCAGAGCATGTAACGCACGATAAGGTACTTTGTTCAAACAATAACGCTTTCGTGGCCTCGTTTACCGGCATGCAGTCAGGTTAATTGTTCTCAAAATTGTACAAAACTCAGGTGTTAAGTAGCAAGAGGGAGCGCATCTATTGTTTTGGGACAGCCGTGGCAACTTGATGGCGTAATGCGGCGACACGCGCATTTGCGTCCATTGATGCGCTCTCGCTCTTAGTGTTTCCATGCAACAGGGAAATCGCCTGCCGTATTAACATTACTGCGACCTAAATACCTAATCACGAAAAATTGTATTATTCGCAAACAATCTCTCGTTTCAACTGCATACATACAGGTTTAACTGAAAAAATGCTAGATGATTGTTTCCTGTTGCCACAGTTGGGTTATTTCGTTTCAATGATCGTTTTGATAAACGTCGGACGCATTAGCATTGCAAGGACATAGGTATATTATGAAACAATGATAGCTTTTATTGTCGTAATGATTCCTAGTATATGCTTTGTAAAATAATTGTCTATGGAATTTCACGTCCTTTTCTGCAAATACAAATTATTGCAACCCTTATAAACAGTATTTCAATACCAATTTTCATGATGTGTTACCTACCTAAGTAAATTACAATAAAATAATTTTATCATTGCTTCTTAGCCGCTATGGAAAAGTGTAAAGATATGTTGTCTTGTCTAGAACCTTTCTCGAGTCTGTTATACATTCATTTTCATACCAGTCTTTCAAGTAGTTCGCGAACAAGCAAGAAAAAATCGAGAATAGAGTGCAGAGTATCCTACACAAATATTGCTACAGACTAAATATTCAGCCTGTATACATTTGTTGTTATCTGTTTTTCGTTTCATAAAATCCAATTCACCCCGTCCCAAAGGAAGTTTCAAAACAAAAATTGATTAAATTTAATAAATAATAATTAAATTTTACAAAATTTCACTGATTGCATGATTCAACGGGTTAGATACATCTTACCATTACACTCTGTCAATAGATATGTTTCTGGGTAGAGTACCAAGCTAGCTACTAAGGTGGGTGTTAGACTTTGCGTATGGTAAGGATCCTATTTATGATATCCTAACCACGACAGTAAATAACAATATTCAAACAAATTATCTACGTTATTATAATGATTTAGAATTTACTTTATTACTCATAAGGGGAAGACCGAGATAACATGTCTTCAATCAATTAATCTTACTCACCCATAGATAATCTTTGAAGAAAGAAATACATACTCTTCATTGGATCAATGTGACTATTTTGCTAACAATAATTTTCCTTCTTTCAGGATACGTAATAACAAACAGGATACCAGTGAAGTTTCACGCTACATATCCGTTTCTTTACTTCGTGATGGATTCTAGTATCCATGTCTCATTGATGGCCGGCAAAATGGTAGATCCACTGAATTCTCGAATATTATAATGGCCAATAATCCTGTCGTTTTATTTATATATCAATACTATTCCCTAAATCCTCAGTACAATTAAATAGTCTACACGGTTAACTAATTCCCAATACCTTGTTTTTAGTTGTGTTAAATTTTTAGTTTTGGGCCATATCTACCCAATTGCAATACATAAAAGATATAGAATATAGAACTCGTAATCCGCTGACCTTGTAAAGGCCCGTCAGACTAATACCGTAGTCAGTTCGAAAAAAAAAAGATATATATAGAAGTCATTCTTCACTTTTTTTTCGAACTGACTCCGCTATTGACCTAGCAAGGTCTTAACAGTTTCACCGGAGTCAACTATATAGTGGTGCTACACGTTGTCTTTCGTTATCACAAAATTCTTGTTTATTACTACTTTCTACTAATATTTCTATTCAGATGTATACTTATTTATATTACATTAATTTCTATAATACTTACCCTAAAGCAAAAGTTATATTCTCATAGAATCCGTACACATGCCTAAACCAAGTTAAGCTTGCCTAACGTTCTCCGTACAGGATGGCAGATAGACGCTAGGTCAGCATATTACAATAAGTAGAATAAGAATTAAGTTAGAATATTCGAGAGAGTCTAGCATCACCTCTTATAGGTTAAACACATAGGGTAGGTCTAAAATCGACTGTAATAGTTTTAAGTTTATAATCATCTAAGATAATAATGTCGTTATTATAATAAATAGTCTAAAATCGACTTGTAGTTTTAAAAAAATTAATCCAAGCGCTCCCGAAGTTCACTATGAGTATATCTTACATACATTATAGGTATATCTTACATACGCATAAACAGGATAGTACATGTTAATATTGACAAAATTTTAGCAACATTAAAGACTACGTTTCAGTAATGCGCCCTCTTATTAGCGCGCACCTTAACACTGCCCTCCAAATATATATTTGATGATTTAATGTATGTCCACAAAAACTTGCATATGCTTGGATCTAATAAAAGATCAATATAATTTAAATACTAAAAACAGCAACAAACTGGTCATTCCATGCTTCAGGTTCACTAAGTCTAAAAAGAGTGTTATAGGTAAAAGTGTTAGGTTTTTATAACAGAACGAGCGAGTTAAAAAATCATGTCAAGCAGGTTTTAATATCTAAAGGCTGGATGGATCAATATGTGAACGATTGTGACGCCTGGAAATGACGCAACTGTACATCCACCACGCTCACCAAAGGCAAGTTCCCGTTATCCTTTTTCGCAAGTCTAACTTAACCAAAGTGAAACAAAAGAGCAAGACGGCTAACATTCAGCGACAGCGGTGCATTTAACACGAAATCTTTTGAAGTATTCAATACGTTTTTAAGTTTTTGTAATAACACAGTTTGTTTTGTAAAAATATACAACATCAAGAGATTAAAAAGATCAGAGTATCTTGTCGGTTCTTCTTGATGATCGAGTTGTTTTATAAACCAGTGGTAGGTAGCTTTCGACTTTCATAAGCGCCTTGTCAAGGCCTTAATTGAATAAAGCTTTCGATTTTGATTTAAATGCGATATCTAACAACTAAATCTACTCAGGTAAGCACCAGATCTCGGAGTAGTGCAACATGTAAGCGTTAATCGATCTCAATTCCATAGCTCTGCCCCCCTCTTCTATCAGAAAGAAATAAAACCAATACAGTATCAACATACATATTGGTTTGTCAATCAAACAATCGAAGTAATGATTTGCAGACTGCTGAACCTTTTACTAATTATTTACAAAATAAAAGACAGGAGTGTATTTTTTAGTTTATTTATAGTTTACACATCTTACTTCGCCCTCTTGGATTTGATCTTTCTTAGATAGAACTCCAACTCTTTACCTTCCAAAATGTAGCCATCGGCGCGACCGCACTGTCCGGGCCGACTCGCCACACAAGCTGAAATTATAAAACTTTATTAAAGTAACATTCGGAACACAATACATTAATATTACCAAAAACATATAATCAGAGTAACTATGACAAAGTGGATCATACGGTTGCTAGACTGTTTCCAAAACGGTACCAATCTTAATGCAACCTCAAAACTTCTCAATTTCATCATATTAATAATTCAATTATTAACACTATTTATTGAACTATAAAAATATGCTATTTTTTATGTCCCTTACATTAATTACTACCACAAAAAATACTTTTTTATATATTATTGTAAAGTATATATCAACAGTGCAAAAGCCAAAAGATCAAATGTTAAAGAAATATTTTCTGGAAAGAAAAATTATCTTCAAGATGTAAAAAGTAGATTCAGTAACCCTAAAGCTTTTTATATGCAAAAACATAATTTAATATTTTACCTCATCAGTGTTATAATATTTCCTGTGGTCTTTGAGACATTAATTATACTCTATGTACCCCTCTAACATTATTGTAACATATTTCTGTTACCAAAATACTAAAACTAAATACTAAGATCTGTTTCTACCAATTAATTACCCCAACAAAATAATATTTCCCGTAATTCACGAGATATTAATTATATCATATATAATCATGTATTATTATTGTAGCATACTTCCCTTACTACAATACTGAAATGTAGTCAGGTGAAGCTGTTAAAACCTTGTTGGGTCAATAGCGTAGTCATTTCGAAAAAAAAAAATACTGAAACTAAATACTAAGTTCTGTTTCCACTAACAAACTTACCCAACAAACGACCAGTGTGGAACTGTTCTTCAAGACCGCCTTCTACCTTGGACAGGCGTTGCCTGGTTAGGTATTTCTTTGCTGTCTTTGGACTGCGTTTCTTGTTTATGATGGCTTCTTCAGCTTCAGTCTGTTAATAAAAACACAACAACACATATATGTTTTACAATAATATATTACCATTTCATTTAGGCTTATTGTATATAGGAAACATGTTCTAATCATAGTGGATTTTAAAACCCTTGCGAAATTTTCTTTTTTGTGATAAATCATTCTCAACAGACAACTATTTATAAAAATACAATACATATAGAGTATTTGATTTCTCATAATTAAACATTTATGGCACAAAATCACACATTTCACCCTGTTACAAGCAGTTACATCATAATCAACATCCACCTTAGTATTCAATGATGGATTTCCACAAAGTAACGCCTTCAATCAAATATCAAAATCAGCAGGTCACCATTTTTTTAAATGAAAGTGTAAACTTTCTGTAATTTTGTTAATATATTATAGGTGGTATGCTCAGTTATATAGAAGCTAAATTATCAAGATACAAGTAAATTTCAAATTAATTAAAATAGACAATAGAAAAATCATTACTATCAAAAATGTAATTGAACAGAAGAAAGGTTTCAATAAAATAATCATTTACATAGCAGACCTATTAAATAATTGTGAATACCATTCTTTTCAAAATTCAATCGCTTTCTAATTTACACCAAGCTAAATGTTTCTCTATATTCCTATTATGTAGTAGAAAATATGAACAAATTTCTTGTCTAGTTATAAAACCTCAATGCTAAAACAAAAGAGTTACAGTTTAAGATCCAGTTTCATAAAAATTGATTAACATGAAGAAACCAAACAATTTAAATAAATCACATGGCTTTCATTATAATTTTACTTGTATCTCAAAAAAGGAACATCTGTGAGTTCCTTATATCCTATAGGCGAAAAAGAGAATTGCCATTTACGAATTTATTCCCTAATTCCAAATGCAGGAAGACTCCTCAGATGCTACTGACATTAAATCCCAACACAAAGTGATAAACATTAACCAAAATGTATCTAGAAATTATAAGATGCAAGTCTTTTTATAAGTTGTATGTGTTACATTCCAGGATATTCATACAAACACATACAGTTATATCAATCACAAGTAGATTACTCACCAGCTTGGCACCTTTCTTTCTTCCGAGGGGTAGAAGGTAGTGGGACTCATACCACTGCCTGAATGGTGTGGCATCCACAACAACAATGGCATTCTTCACCAAGGTCTTGGTACGCACCAGTTCATTGTTGGAGGCATTGTATACAACATCAATAATACGGGTTTTACGGGTTGAACCTGAAAATAACAATTGAATTGACATATAAAAATTATACATAAAATAAAAACATGAATCAAGTTTTTAAAAAGCACTATATTAGTGACAATATATAACAATATAATAACCTTAAATCTCAAATTTTTACTTTAATATATTCAGCAAACAACACATTTATGGCAATAAAATATTAAGTTAATTTTATTAAAAAAGTCACATAAAAGGCAGTAATACAATAGCTTACACTCTGATCCCCATGAGAAGTTTCCAGTATCGAGACGCAGGGCACGATATTTAGTGTTACCACCGCGAGATCTAACTAAATGGATACGTTGGGGACCAAGCTGAAATAGAGAACTACCGTTAGACTCTCGTGTTAAATAATTACGAATACAAATAGGTTAGGTCTTCGCAATACAGGTTGTTTCACTTCTGACCTTAGTGTTGGCAGCCGGGCGACCTAACTCGTACTTCCTCTTCTTGCGGATAGGTGCGCGTTTACCGCCCGTAGCCCTCCTCTTATGCCAGTGGTCACGGCTGATACCTGCATATCACACATGGTTCGTCACAACACTTTGACAAAACAATCTGCCGACACTTCGATAACAAAATCTAATGTTCTGATGAATGTATAAATAAAATATATTCAAGCCCTAATATAATACATTAACGTTATATCAACGCATTTATTGATTTATTATACAAGATAATCACAGCGGTGATTTTAATGGATAGCTAAATATAAGCACAATCAAGTTCAACTCACCCATCTTGGTTGGGCCAGAAAAGAAAAGATTTGTTTGACAGAAGAAACAACCACAGCTCTGTAGTCTATGATCTAAACCACAGATAAAGAGAATCTGATATAGTTTAATATTTATGGTAAATTATAAAGAGCTTTTAAATTCTTAGATATTTAAGAACTACAGTTTCAGTCATAATTCACTAAAGGATTAGTTGCCAAATGTATAATAAAAAAAAACTACACCTTCGAATATATTTAAGACTCCTAACAACTGATAGAAAAATTAAATGATACTAATCATGGTACTACTAGGTGCTATAGCGTAAGAACTAATTTACTCATCATTTACGTTTATATTTCACTTTTACATCTATATTGTACGAGTTTGAAGGCGCAATTATGTTCAGTTGGCTTTATTAAATTTGATTCTAATCTCATTACTGTGCAGTTCAAATAAGAAGCAACATTTAAAGCAATTCTATAAATATTGGAGTATATAAAGCATGTCTACATGTAATAGCTACTTAGCACTTCAAATTACTAAAACTTTATAAATCGTATTCTGTTTAAATGAAAGATTTAGTCTGTGGTTGTTTTGTCATAATCATAGATCTCATAATTGTGACATGACATGAGTTAGCCGCTTGTGGTTTGGTTTTACTCCTTTTCAATTTTTCAAGAGTATCGAAATAGTAATCAAAACGCGTATCAGACCGGCTTATTTTCAGTAATCCGAGGAAAATGTCAACAGATTTTTATATACGGTATTATGTCGGTCACAAAGGAAAATTTGGTCACGAGTTCCTTGAATTCGAATTTCGACCGGATGGTAAACTACGATATGCAAATAATTCAAATTACAAAAACGACACGATGATCCGTAAAGAAGCGTATGTTCATCCCTGTGTTATGGAAGAATTAAAGAGAATAATTGTGGATTCTGAAATCATGCACGAAGATGATAGACTGTGGCCACAGCCAGACAGAGTTGGCAGACAGGTAAAGACATTCTATAATGATGTCTGTAAAAAACTTTCAGCTTGCGCTACTAAATAATTATTGAAGTTTCTTATATTTTATATTTATTCTTGTTAAAAATATATAAAAAAAGGTTTTACTTCAGTGAATTTAATGTTTCACTATAACTGTATTTTTCATCTGAAACAGGGGTCAAACAACAGACAATTACTATACTACAGATAATCATTAGTACATTTACAAAATGAAATGTATAAATGTTTATTGTGAATAATATAAGTTATTTCATTAATTTTGATTTTTTTAAATGTGATTTAAAACATTGTTATAAACTGGTTTCAATTGTGCCCGGTAGCTAATATTTTTTTTAAATATTTCACCATATATAAAACAGTCCTCTGCCACGTCTATCTCTCTGTTTGTGATAAACTCAAAATTATTAGATAAATTTTCATGCAGTTTTCAGCAGCAGATGAGGTGATTCATGAGGAAAGTTTAGGTATATAATTTGTCAAGGTTTTTTGTCATTGTTAGAGCAAAACAACATCCACGGGGCCTGCTAATTTAAATAAGTAGAACTTATGGTGTGGTGTTATTACTTTATACTGGCTGATACCAGTGATTTCTCCAATGGCCTATGTTTGTGCACCACAACTCTTGTTCTTACTTCTCTATGGCTATTGCCAAATACAAATCGCTGAATGTATAGTGCATATAAAAAGTTGTAGTCTCTTAAAACTTTATATGAAAGGAAGATGTGTTATTTTGTTTTAGACAAGGACTGAGTGTCTAAATTGTAAAATAAAAAAATAATTCACAAATAACCAGTACTTTTTTACTGTTGCATGAAATGGTAAACTTATTGTTTTAATAATATAGAAAAAGATTAATCTCCACTAGTTTTGTCTTAATGTAAAGCACTATTAATTAATCAGCAAATTGAAGTCTGTGCTACAAAATACAGCCATGTCAAAATTTCATATCGAGATATCACTTTTATATAAATAATCTGTATAGGAAATTTGTCTGTTTGCTTTAATATTGCACACATGCACAAGAAATCTGTTTATCTATTATGAAACTTATTAACTCCTATTTGATCAATTTGTGGCAACAAAAAGGTTTACAACTATACATGATTTATTATTAATTTTTTTACTTTATTTTTTTTTACTACTTACAATAACTTTTATTATTGATAACATTACCGTTAAACTGGAGGAAAATGCCTTGTGGCATTAAAGTTGCTAATTTACAAATTATAGAGTACAATAAATTTTCCAGTCATTAATAGCTTCTCAAACTATAATTACACATTTTTCTGTTACAGGAATTGGAAATAGTTATAGGAGAAGAGCATATATCTTTCACTACTTCAAAAACTGGCTCTCTGGTTGATGTGAACCAGTCTCGCGATCCAGAAGGTCTACGTGGTTTCTACTATTTAGTTCAAGACCTAAAGTGTTTAGTATTTTCCCTTATTGGACTCCATTTTAAAATTAAGCCTATATAAATGTATTTTACTGATTGTTTGAAGAAATAAATTTTGTAATTTTGATTATCTTTTTTTTATTACCTATATAATTCAATTTCTATAGGATGCTTATCTACAGGGAACTGATATACATTTCTTCAGTATATTTTTATAAACTAGATCCTCCACCTATACCTCCTCACATAAATGTTATGTTTTGGTGTCTTACAATCTTTACATCTTGCAAGGTATTTTGCTTAGGTTTCATAATGTGGCAAAATGAATGCGCATTATCTTGACAGTATATTGAAATTTTAAGTACAGTAAAATATAAATGAATTTGGAATACAAATATTCCTTTTTATTTAAAACATATAATACTGTTACTTTTTCTTACATCCAAGCTTAATTGATACAAGAGAGAGGTTAATAATAATTAGAAAGAGATTTATAGAAAAACGAATATTAAGGTCATCAAAAAGTATTTATATTATTTATTTAGTTTCTAAGCAAAAAACCGACAAAACCTAAAATAACTTAGTTTAAATCAGCAAAAAGTAATTTATTAATCTAAAAAAACACTTCTATACATATTTAAAAAAAAGGTTTGTGAACCTTGCAAGAGGGTTGAAACTAAACATTTTTGTTACACATCCCCTCCTCATGTTTTTTTTTTAATTCGGATATCAGATAAATAGGAAATAAGTAGTTCAAGTAAAAGTCATTTTTTCGTTAATCGTACAACTTATCTAGATACAATAAAGCTATGTAAATAAATATTCCACCAAATGAAAATTGTAAATTGTGGTGGTTTTACCATTTCATATGTGATTCTTACTTTTCTAAAGATTGTTATTTCAAAACTGTCTTATCAGAAATGTGTGTAATAATAACTTTGGTTTGGACGAAAAATTTATATAGTACACAGAGATATAGTGTAATTTATTTATACCTCCTACATATTATATTTTATAGCGTTTAAAGGAATATATTTCATTACATGTGGTCGGTTACACGCTCAATAACTAGAAGCAAGAGCACAGGATAAATTATGTTTGATAGATTCTGATCAGAAGAATAGTATTTTTTAATCCAGTATTAACGTCCGTTTTCAATTAATTATTTTTTATTATTTATGTAGTACTATCACATCAACAAAAAATATTCACGGTGATGTAGTATATTGAATCTATAAAAAGGAAATCTCTTTTTTCCGTGATATTAAGCAATGCAGCGTGGCAGCGTAGTCGATAGTTAAACTAGTAAGTTTTGATATCGAATTCATATAGTAACACAAAATAATCTAAAGCGCGAACAAATGTTGAATAAAAGTATTTACAGTCAGAACTAAGTTGACATAAAAAATCTTTTAGTAATGTTTTTATTACAGATCGCAAATAAGACGAATGTCTATTAAAAAATACAAAGTATGCCCTTTGTACATACAGAAAATTACAAGTAGGTAACGAATTTTATATAGGACCTGTTACTGGCTTAATATTATTGTCCTTCGGATTAACTTGTTGAACATGTTCAAGACTTTCAGAAATTTTTTCGTGTTGTAACAAAATGATTGAACATTTTCTCAGGTTTGAAATAATTACTCATCTGATAACTTTTAGAAAAGGTAGTAACAAGTCCTATATATATTTCGTTACCAACCTATAATTTTCTGTGTTTGTTCAAATGCTGTGTATTAAAGCAGTGAACACTACATACTTACTTCCATCTACTTAGTCGCTACACCTACTAAATTTAATCCTTCTATAGTGTATCATTAATAAAAATAACTCTTTTTTTTTCTAGACTATATATTTTTATAAATTAAAACTCATGTTTTGTTTTTATGAGAAAAAATCTTATAATATAACCTTAGCCTTAGCCTTATAACATAGGATCAATCATGAATCACTTATTGATCTAAAAAGGAAATCATGTTTTGCTATTTGATTTAGGATTAAAAGAATTCAATTATGACCAGTTATATACTTTAAATATTTTGGTAACTGTTTTTGCATTGGATTTATTTGAAAAGTGTAGAATTTTCTATCAATATAATTACATTACTCATCTCGATAAAATTGAGCGTGTAGCCGTACCTTAAAGCATTATAATGTATTTATGTTTATAGTATAGCTTTGCGCGTTGCGCGCGCATCGCATCTGCCCGACCGACCGATTATGGCGGACAGGCAGTGAAGAATGTTTGTCGTCTTTTCTAAATCAGAAAGTATCGACAACAGCCAATGGCATAAACCGGCTTTTTTGTAAAAATTGTACATTGTAAATAGTTCTGTGTACATATAGTAATTATATTTGTGGTCGTTTTGTTTAGAATTTGTGTGAATAGTGTAATATTTTGAGTGTTTATTCAATTCAGTTCTTGACGCCGACAAATAGCTTTGACCTAAAGTTAGTACACCATAAAAACTTCTACAACTTCGAAATTGGGAAACCTAAACATTCTCTGATAAAATTTATTTCGCATCTCCTTTGTTTCGATCCGTCAAGGCGACCGTTATAGTGAGCAATATTTTGGTTTTCCTTAGCGGCTGTCACTGTGCTTCGATAAAGTTACTGTCATTACAAAGACAAAAAGAAAACTACAAGTGCTAAATGGCTGCGATATAAAAATTTATATTTCTCGTGTAGTCCTTTGGATCATGTAGAACGGTTTCGTTGTAAATTTGGATGTAATAGTTGCTATAGTAGCGCTAGAAGTTTATAAACAAGCAGATAGTGAGATATTTTGTGTTTACCGTTGCTAAGGACAGAACAACATTGAAACTGAATGCTTGAACCTCACGGTAGCCCAATGAAGTGGCCAGGAACGGGGGCGGAAGAAGAGGCGGGAGATGCTGGTATGCAAAATGCGCGCCCTTCACAGTCCCGCACTCAGGATGATGCTGCAGTACATTACGTATTTCAGCGAGAGCATCAGGAAGGGGAATTATCTTCTCTAGCACCTAAACAGCGCTGGGGTGTTGGCGACGACTCTATTAATGAGGTAGGTTATATCAATTTGTTATTGATAAACATAACTTATTAGATGTTTCTTGTACTATGGTATTATAACCTCAAACTTGACAAAACACAATGTTATTGTTTTAATAATTTTCAATGATTTTATGATGCATTTATTTATAAAATATTTATATGTTGTTATTGTACTTTCAGAATCAAGATAAATGGAAGAATTCTGTTCCTATAACAATGCATCAACAAAATCCTGTTGTACAGTTGAAAAATTCTCAAGCAAACCAACAACAATTTATCAATCAAGCTATTGCCTCATCAGTTGGAACTTTGGCTATTAATCAATCAGTGATTGGTAGTCATCCGGCCCATTTAGCCACTAATATAGTTCATACACAACTTGCACCTTTACAAAATCATACTATGGGCAACAGTTTGACAATTCAAAACAATGCGATGATGATTCCACCTATTCAAGGGATACAAAATGCTCCACAACTCAGTCAGCAAGGATTATATGATATACATCAGCACCATGCAAATCCTATGCAAGCTATGAATGGCATAGGTAAAAGTACAGAACACTTGATGTATTTGAACCAAGCGGGTATGCTTGCACCAAGCACTAACCAGTATTTGCAACAAGGACAAAACCAGCTGGGACTTGCACCAGTTCCTGCCATAAGAAACCAGGTAAGATTCTAATAATATACACTTATGTGTAATGTAAATTTAATGTTATGAAGTATTTTACAAACCTCTACACTATATAAACATTTCAAAAAAATGTGAAAACCACCTTGTTATAAAGCTCAAGAAAATATAAAAAAAATGGTTGAGAACCACTGTTATTGAGCAAAGCATCATTATCAAATATCAGTTATAAATTTTCATTGTATATTAAATAACTATTTACTAGTATGTAATTGATATATTAATTTCAAAAAGTTCTAAGTTTAATAAATTACAATATACTTATGTGCTCAATTAGGGAACTATTACATTGCCCAATTAGCATAATAGAACTAGTGGTTCAAATAGATCAAAATAAATATTCAAAAAGTAACAACTATGTCTGGTCTCATAAAACAGTGGTAGAAATTTTAATATTTCACCAAAATATTACAGGTTCAATCATGACACATAACTTGATTTTGTGTGATGTTTCCCAGTACTGTGTCTAGGTGTAAATTACCTGTTTAATTTCAGTTATTTAGTTAATACTAATAGCTACCCACCACTCCACCTGCATTTGTATCTTAATAATTGATGACACCATTCACAATTGTAATTCTAATGGTTCATACATAGCAAAATTTATTCAAACTTACCTAGTGCTTGTGAAATTATTAAGTAAAATTAAGTTTAAGATATATTACCATGAAGTTACATAAATATCTATCCAATGTTTTTTCCTGGGAAGAATGAATAAATACTTTTTGTGGTCTTAAATTTGTTCATTGAATTTAATGGCACAAGGCATTTTCTTCCAGCCAATCAATAGAAAAAATTAAAATAATTGTAGGTAGAGAAAATTGAAAAAAGGGTAATTATTAAAATTACAACAATAATAATGAGCTTAAAGCTGAAGTATACCTACAATAGAAATGCATAGTGTACTGAATAGTTACAATTAATACATATGTTTATAATAACACCCACTCGTGTATATATATATATATATATATTCATAAAAATACACTCTATATAGTAATAAAATAAATAAATATCCATTCATCTTTACAAATTTTCACATTTATAATATTAATAGTATGAATAGAGTTCTTCTTAATTTAGAAGTAAATACTCTGTGTGAAATTGTGTTCGCAAATATTATTATTATTTTATAGAGTGGATAATGTCCCCGAAATCCTAGTGTTAATCATGGTGTTTTTATATCGGGAATATCCCTTTATTAATTATTGTACTAATATAAATAATATAAATATACATTAATTATTGCACTTTGAATACATTACTAACAAATAAGAAGAACCTTAAGTAGAAAGTGTTCTTTTATATATAAGCAAAGAACATATTTTGTAATCATTTAAATCCTATGATGAAATCATCATTATCACCATTCTGAAGTTAAGGATGGAGGTACTATCTGTGATACTTAACTTTTTTATGGTCCTACATAAATATTATTTTGTCAATTAATCATTTTATTATGAAGTGAATGTAATTCCTGTATAGTTAGAATTTAAGAAAATTTCCAGGACCTATTTTTCTCAGAAGTTAGTTTTATTTTGAATTTAATACGACCTTATTAAAATTAAACATTTTAAATTTAAGTTGATTTCTAAAGATTGTGAAAAATATTCTCCTGTCAAATAGACTTGGTTTCTGTTAGCAAATTGTAAACAAAAGTTTATGTTTATTTACTTATAATTATTTTAGTAATATAGAAATAATCTTATAATCTTTCACATGCCAAATGCAGAAAGGGCTTATCACAGTAGTTACATAGGATATTATGCTGCAACTTGTGTAACTCCTGTGATATTCCTTCAAATCACCCTTTTTGCATGTGGCAAGTGGCATTTCAATAAATAAATGATGACCAAAGTTCTGCAGATGTTTATGGCCGAAATTATACATGCCTTAATTTGGCAGATGTTTAATAACTATCCAACTAATGGTTTTTGCTCTTGATTTAGCTTTATATGGATGATAGTATTTATTCTATTCACTTTACTATTAATCGCCAGTAGGTGGGGCCGCAGTACATCAACTGATAGTTTAAAAAAACAGCATATCTGATAATCTATATGTTAGACATTTTGCTATCGTTTAATTATTTATTATAACAATTAATACAGACTCATGTGGGTGAAGCCTTACTGACAGCTGGTGCATAGGTAATTAATATTCTTAAACGACATGCTCGATACAGGACTGACACTCATATTCTCACATTAGAGACCTTGACAGTGTTATGCAATCTTTGGCACAACATTATCTGATAATTAATACCCTTGAGGATATAGAGGTGTCTCATTAAATTAGGTTAAAAACAAAATCTCATATGCTTATGTGTGTGGAGTCGAATAATAAACCCCAAATGTGATTGCTGCGGTTTAGATGTTCACATTTAATAATGACGTAACTTTAGCCATCCATCCATCTCTCTTTAAAACTATATACATATGCTGGGGTGATGAAGTGATGTTTAATATTGTTAAAGATGGTGTAGTCACCCAAGAGATTGACCAAATAAATGGTGCACAGTTGTGATGGAGACACAAATCGCCAATTATTATTATTGCTGCACAATTATATATCATCTCCCTCCTTGCTAGATTCTCTTAATTTTAACACCAACTTTAATTATCGTTTTCCTAAAACATTTATTCTTAAAACTTATATGAATAATGCTTCTTATTTCAAGCCAATTGTACATATGACTCATATATAATGAGCTTGCAAGCAAACACACTTCATTAGACATTTTTGACCATCAGGCATTCAAATTTAAAAAAACAGTTAAACACATTTTATAGCCATGACCATCTAAACAACAATTTCCATATTATATTTTAATATTCATTATTTATGTTTCACAACCTGTTCTTTATTTTATTTTTTTTTCAATGGGGTAATTTTAGTTTTCATAATTAAATTCATTTGAACTTTTTCATTTGTTGTTTTATATATAGTTTTTTTTAATCCAATGTTTCTATATATTTAAACAGTTATTATTTCCTTATTATTATTATGATTAGTGTAAGTTAAGTTTCTATGTGATACAGCGTTTTAGGTCTTCAGTCTAGTTTATTTTTTTATTATTGCTATTGTATTATTATTTTTGATTGTCGACTGTTGCTTTATCCATGTGTAAATAAATAAATAAATTAATTATTAGGGCTTGTACAAAAGTTGATTAATCTTTTCAAAAAAAAAAAAAAATTACACAGTGTTAAAATAAGGTTTATTGAGCATACTGATTGGTAATCTAAGGTTCCATGCAGAAGACCTACATGCAACAATCCAGATTTATATCACATATACAATCAAGTCCCTGAACCCAGTTCAGGGTACTATGACACCTTAATCTTAAATATTCATAACCTAATGCTCCTAATACGGTCAGTTATACAGAATTTAACTTATCAAAATCATGACTAAATGTTGCTAAAATCCTGAGTATTACTGAAATTTAATAATAACACTACCTAGATTTATAATGAAAGTAACATAGACCAGACCCCGCCAAGCCGAGCTGTTAATATAGTTGATAGTCAACTGATAAAGTAAAAAATGAGGTATTTACATATTAAATGCACCATGCTTGCAGCCGGTTTTGCGTTACCTTTTTATGCAAGTCTAACCTAATCAAACAGAGATGAAACTGTTTGGGTTTTACTTAAAAGTCATCAATTGGTAGTATACAAAATGGTTGTTACGTTTAACGGCAAGGAAGTGTGATAGACTTGTGAAACTAAGACAGCACGAGCCGGTAATGGTAGGCGAGCGCACTGCGTTTTGTATATTAGTAACTTGATGATTTTTAAATGAAGACAAAATAGTGTTGCCTCTGTTTGGTTAGGTTATTATATAGGTTTTTTTGTCTGAAATTTTGCAATCAGTTACAAGGATCACAGGCGACAATCCAACCTGGATTAGTCACACGTCAATGAACCTTTTAATGTTTATTTTCTAAATATGCTGAAAATTATTCTCTACTAGATTTTACCCGTGGCTTTACTCATGTTAATGCAGAATTTTTGTATTCCTTGTCAACAATACTTATTATGATACCCAATGTCTTTTTCTGTAATAATGTTTTAATATTTTTTATTAATAATGTTTAGGTCAAATTTCATGGTGATTGGTTGAGTGGTTAATGGGTGAAAGTCTTACAATCAAACAAACATAATGATATTCGCATTTATAAAATTGTTTAGTCAGTTATGATTTGTATTTGAAAACAAGACAAGTTTCGGCAGAATCCACATTGTTTTTATTTAATTCGTAGACTTGCGTTATTTGACCCTATAGTTTAATGTCAGTGGCATTTTGTGATGCATTAATCCAATATATTATGCATATTTTTTTTTCGAACTGAATACGCTGTGGATCCAGCAAGGTCTTAACAGCTTCTCTGGAGTACTAAGGCGAGCGCTTGCGGCACTCAACCGATTTTATTTGGGCAACTAGCTCAAGGGTGCACGGCACACCTCAGCTTGGGCTGATTGATACATGCAATTCATGACCTATCTGAGCTAACCTAAGCTACATAGTCATACTTATTATATGAGTTAATGAAACACATATGTGTACCAAGCATACATACCTCCACAACTCTTATATGTATTTTATGTTGAGTAATTTTTCTAAACTATTTCAGTTTGATAAGGAAAATATAAAACCCTTCCACTTTCATGTGTAAGAATGTGTGCGTGCACGTGTGTGGAGGTGATATGTGTAATGTTGTTGCAGTGATGTAAGATTTAGTGTCACTGTATTGCACAAGCAGCATACTCAAGGACTCCACGCCGAGGAACAGACATAGGCTTGAGCCCCTGCCGAGGGGGCCTAGTATTATGCGTATATTTTGCGTAACATGTTGGATATAGTGTAGCCATGAAGACAAATAAAAACAATAATGTTTAGTATTATGAAAATTCACTGGAAAGTTCTATCAAGGGTACCAAAACTTTTTTTCTGGAACACATCATATCTGCAACATTTATAAAGAAAACATATATATAGTTAATTAGAGATGTCCAATAATAACACCCCCAATAACAAACAAACATATACAAGAATAACAACAAAATACTATTTGTCATTTATTCTACATACATTATATTATTCTGGCATGATGCTTACATAAATATATCATTATGTAGAATATGCTTTTTTTCCTTTGCATTTTCCTTCATTTTACTTTATATTCAATATTCTGATAGAAGGGTTTATGTGTAAAATGTAATACAAACAATAAATTGATGTTTTGTCATGGAATACAAGCTTGTAAACATTTTCTATGTGTAACATTTAAAAACTTTTCCATAATTTATAATTAGGTATTTCAATTTTAGATGCATTTTTGGTGCTAATCAAATTTGGTAAATTACTAAACCTCCGTTATTACTGAAATCGGATTTTTAATAACATCTGCTTATTATAATTCAACAGCCAAAATTCATTAGAGCTGTCAGTGTACCTTAAATTGGTACTGCTGAATGCCTAAAATTAAATCCTAATCCAATGTATCTTGTCATGGATAAGCAAATGTGGCCTATTTCTGAAAAGTGAAGTCACTAGATCACCTTTATAATACAGCAATTACCAAATATAATTTCAAAGAGGTGTTCTGTAATAACAAAAACTGTTTGCTAAT